>JAJLZU010000020.1:0-122102 GCA_030572395.1 Yamadazyma michaelii
ACTACATGTGACAGTGCAAGTACCGATTGTACTGTAGTTGTAGTTCCAACATCGTCTTCAGAACCAGGTATCACTACCACTACTACATCTACACCTCCACCAGGATCATCAGTTCCTCCAACCACTTACACTACTTGTGACAGTGCAAGTACCGATTGTACTGTAGTTGTAGTTCCAACATCGTCTTCAGAGCCCGGTATCACTACCACTACTACATCTACTCCTCCACCAGGATCATCGGTTCCACCAACTACTTATACTACTTGTGATAGTGCAAGTACTGATTGTACTGTAGTCGTAGTTCCAACATCATCGTCAGAACCAGGCATTACCACCACCACCACTAGTACAGTTCCACCAGGTTCCTCACTTCCTCCACCAACTACAGTCTGTGATAGTGATAGTCTCACATGTACCGTTGAAACCTTTGTTCAATCAACACCATCTGAACCAGGCATCACTACCACCACCACCTCGACTCCTCCACCAGGATCATCGGTTCCACCAACTACTTATACTACATGTGACAGTGCAAGTACCGATTGTACTGTAGTTGTAGTTCCAACATCGTCTTCAGAACCAGGTATCACTACCACTACTACATCTACACCTCCACCAGGATCATCAGTTCCTCCAACCACTTACACTACTTGTGACAGTGCTAGTACTGATTGTACTGTAGTCGTTGTTCCACCTTCTTTACCAACCCCACCATATGGAAACTCAACAACAACATCATTCAGCAACCCACCTGCCAACCCACCTTATACCACCACAGTTATAAGCACATTCACACCAACTGGACCTGAACCTCCTATCACATATACTTATACCAGTACGTTTACACCAAGCCAACCAGGAGAACCAGGAGAACCAGGAGAACCAGGAGAACCAATTGTCCCTCCTGCTCCATATACAACTACTATTGTAACTACTCCTATTGGAGGTGAACCTTCCACTACCATAAAGACTATAACTCCAAATGAACCCGGGGAACCTGTTAGTTTTTCACCTGGTGGTTCAGGAGGAAATCCCAATGGTGGCCCTAGTCCTCCAGTAAGTGGATTTACAACTGTTAGTATTCCAGATTATGAAGGTACTGCTGTTAAACTTGTATCACCTTTATTCCTTGTCTTAGCATCATTCTTCTGGATGACTTAATATGCGTATTCTTGAGTTTGTATTTTTGAAGGGTAAATGCATTTTTGTCTTTTCGATAGTTTTGTTTTTTTTTATTCGTCCCTTATAGGTTTTATTATATGTTTCTAATTATTATCTTAAGCGATTCATACTCTGTTGATGGTTAAATCTACTTTTCCGTTACTCCAGTAGTTTGAATGTGATCCAAATTTTTGATGCTCAATGAATATTAACCGCGATAAGCAATGTAATAGATCGTAGGCTAATTTTTCGATGCAGATTCATAAATTATTTTGTTGAAGATCAATCAAGCCTAAAGGATTTAATATTCCGGATGATACGCGTATTATTTTAACGAATATAGTAATTTTTTCGTTCTTGAACAATAGGTGGAATGCTTTCGTATTTGTGTCAAGTCTTAAGAGTAATAATATGAATATATCTCAGGGGTCATAACTTGTGATAGACTGTAATTTTGTACTAAGTCTTAATAGATAACTTGTGTCGAATAGCAGATGAATTACAGATTTTAAGAAAACGATTTTGTGACTGCACACGACTTCTTAGCGTAGGAAAACGTCCGACGAAACGATTTAGGTCAAAACGTTGCGGGAAAATAATTTTGAAAGATGCATGGTTGCATAATATTAAACTTCATGATAATTAAAAATAAGGATACAAAATACGAGATAGTTATCAATCGGACCCCCCAGTACAATGAACTAATGCCGGTAACCACTGAAGTTAGCGGTTAGCATCACTTTTTGAAGCCCAAACACCAAATTCTCTCCAAATCCTAAATTTTTTTCCTTTGAAACTTAACAATTCATGCACCTTGAGTAATAAGATGATTATTACACACCTCTGTTAGAAATTATAGCCAATCACAGACCGGGGAAAAACAACACTTTTTGAAAAGACCTGTTTGGTAAATGAAAAAAAGCATAATGGATGAAGACACAGTTGTATTCCATAGTATGGAATGACGCAC
Organism: Yamadazyma michaelii; assembly: GCA_030572395.1. NCBI lineage: Eukaryota > Fungi > Ascomycota > Pichiomycetes > Serinales > Debaryomycetaceae > Yamadazyma > Yamadazyma michaelii. Next base: position 2,132 of record JAJLZU010000020.1, read on the forward strand.
AGAGAAGATTCTTAGAAGATGGGTATAGTATCACACGTCACGTTTCAGGCACAGCAGATCTTGAATTAAAATCTTCAAGATCTTCTCAAAAAGAAACTTGAACTGATTAATCTGATAATTTGAATAGAGTCCGCACGTAAAAAATATACGGCATTTTCCCAACAGCCTTTCCATGACTGTAGGAATGCTTCCTGCATTATTAGTTTATTTCAATGAATCAGCGCTACAAAAACTGTCAATAAGCCACCGCATATCTTGGCTTAACTTACCTTGGTGCTCTTAATCGTCGAAACAGTCCAGTTCTCTTTTAGGTTTGCTAGAGGGTGAACATAATAATATGGATACACTACAACTCAATGTATTATCTTCTCACTAACGGAGTTATCGTGGAACAATCAAAGCTCGATCATAAAGTAACTCTTTTCATTTCATTCATTCGTACATTCATCGATATAAAAGATCGTGTGATGATGTAACATGCAAATGCACTGGTTAGGAAATATTAGGTTTCTTGGATGTACGATGCTTCTGCGAACCGCATATTGGATTAAGGCGTATAGTCGTCGCTAGTCTGTTGGTTCTCATTAGGAAAGAACGCTCTCTCTCTCCAGAGAGAATCTAACCTATATCCTCAAGCACGTCAAGTGAAGATTTTGGTCAGAATTGTTACTTCACTAAGCACTGAATGGGATTCGCTCTGTAGGAGACTACTTGCATTATCTATCCAATCAGTTACATGTTTTCACTCAGTGAAGGGCGGGTATATTTCTTTTTTGGCTTGCATGAAAAGCGGAAGGCAAAATTATTGTATTCCGGGAGTAATCCAATAAATTATAAATTCTCTTGGGATCCCCCTACAAAAGTCATCGCTGGTTAATTCATGTCTTTCGAAGGTGAATTGTCCATTAAAGAACATCAGGCTTTCGGTGGCCCAGCTGAAAAAGAGCCATCGTTGAATGAAAAAGGAAGCGAGGTTGAAGATGATATTGACCAACTCCATTTGGTGAATTCAGAGACACCAGTCGAGTTTGAAAAATCCAGAGGTGTCAGAAAGATTGAAAATGTCAAAACTATGATGACGACTGCCAAAAATGGCCGGACCATCATGATTATTTTCTGTACATGTCTTTATGTAATTGCTTGGGTCTATTCTTTGGATGCTTCAACAACTTCTAACTACGTTGTTCCTGCAACTTCCAGTTTTAATAGACACTCTATGTTGTCAAGTGTCAACATTGCTAGTTCAATTATTGGTTCTGTGGTTCAACCTTTCCAAGCTAAATTTGCTGATATCACTTCAAGGCCCCTCTGCTTCTTGATTTCCTTGGCATTCTACACCTTAGGGACTGTGGTTTCTGCTGCTTCTTCAACAATAGGGGCCTACGTTGTGGGATCTGTCTGTACAGCTGTTGGGTCTAATGGAATATCGTTTGTGAGAGATATCATTGTAGCTGATTTGACTAGCTTAAAGTGGAGAGGTCTCGTTAATGCCTTGATGACCACCCCCTATATTTTCACCGTATGGTTTGCAGGTTTGATTGTCGATGCGATTATGGATACCAATTGGAGATGGGGCTACGGTATGTTTGCTATTATTATGCCTGCGGTTGTTTTGCCTGCGATTCTGGTGCTCTACCTTTTTGAACGTAAGGCCCAAAAATTGGTGCCTCAAGTCCATAAATCTCAAAAGTCATTCCTTCAAATAGTTTGGGATTCTGCTATTCAAATCGATGCTTTTGGTTTAATACTCATGGGTTTCGGATGGTCTTTGTTGTTACTTCCTTTTTCTTTGCAACCATACGCTCAAGGTGGGTGGAGCAATCCTAGCTTAATCGCTATGTTTGTAGTTGGTCCAGTATTGTTGATTGCACATGCAGTATATGAAATATTTTGGGCTCCTTTCCCTTTGATGCCCAAACGTATTCTTTACAACAAGACTTTTATTACTGCTGTCATCATCAATTTCTTCTATATGTTGGCCGATGGTATCAGATCTCAATACTTGTCCAGTATTGTTTTGGTTGGAAAAAATTGGACATATCAAAATTGGACATACTTCAACAATGCCCTTACAGTATCTTTGTGTTTTTTTGGTCTTGTTTCGGGTATACACTTTAGGATTGCTCAACGTTACAAGTACTTGAACTGTATGGGTATATTCATCAGAATGATTGCTTATTGTATTCCTCTCAGGAAACAAGGCGTTATGGCTAACACTGCTTCGTTTGTAATGTGCCAGGTTTTGACTGGGCTTGGATCTGCGTACGATACGGTGGGCACGGTTATATCTTCCCAAGCTTCCGTACCTCATCAGGATATGTCATTGGTAATGGCTTTATTGTTACTTTGGTCTACCGTGGCCAGCTCCATTGGTTATACTATTTCCGGAAGTATTTGGACATCCAAGATGTACGGTTATTTGCGTGAAGCTTTGCCTCTGACTGTAAGTGATTCCGAAGTTTACAACTATTACACCGACATAACCACTTTGTTCGATCTTTCATGGGATGATCCTATCAGGCAGGGAGCTGTTAAAGCCTTGGCGAATATTTGCCCCTACTTTTTCGTTGCTCCTGTTATATTAGAATTTTTGAACTTTTTGGTAAGTTTCATGCAAACCAACTACTTCCTTGGTGACACGCATAATGCTATTGAAGATCAAAATGGTAAAGATCCTAGCCACCCCGATAGAGAGAAGATAGAAGTGCCAACCACGTGGAAGGGTAAACTTTTTTACTTGTTTACATGATTTGAATTTGATTATAGCCTATTTCATAATATATGTTTCTTCCCTAGGATATAAACAATGCACCACCATAATTTTCCCGTTTTAACGTAATCTGATGATGCTCTGTTGGAAGATGGATCCGACAATAGACTTGAAGACCCTTCATAATATTGTCGTCTGCAATGGTTACAAAGGTCAAAATTGATGGCTATTATTATACAAGGTATATTCTCATGATTACTTGAGATAAGAATAACTCAATTATTAGGTTGATGATTATAAAATACCTGGAGGATAATAAACCATTATTGGTTGCATTCATTTGACATTGAACTTGTTTGGCCAAGTTATCATAAAAGTTAAACGATACGAGATTTAAAATACTTATAATTCTACTGATACAAAAATGACACTCCTGTACACCTTTCCTTTAACAACTCTCATACGTTGAGTTGTACATAAGCACTCGCCATTGAACCATTTTGATAACTAGTCTTACTTGAATTCACTAGTTCTTTAATACTGTGATTTTCGAATTGCCACCGAACTTTTTCTCCTACACTTTCTAGGAGCGTCCTAAAATGCCATTTCACTATTCATAAACTTTGAGGTCTCTCACCTAAGTATAATATAAAGAAACTCTATATTATAAGAATTAACCCCTAGAACCTCCAACTTTTTACTCGATGTTTTAATCTCAAATTTATGGGTGGCATTGTTCTTACATAGAGAAATCACAGGGTCGAAAATGAGGAAAAATTTGAAGTCCGCGGAATTGAAGCCCTTTGCATGCAATCTCGTAATTTACGAGTTTCCAATCTCACTGATGAAGCTTGATGTTTTTAGCCACAAACGACTTGGTCTAAGGTTACTTTTTCGATGATTTACCCCTATCTTTGGATTTTTATCTCTTACCTTAAAATGTAAATTACAAACTGATGATTCTTGGTAGATGCCTGCTTTTCAACTTAAGGGTCTTATGATGCCATCTAATGTATACTATATAATTTTGATCGTGAAACTCCCTAGAATTAGAAATTTACAGCCCTTTCCTGATTGTCTGAGTAAGCCTATTTTCCTGGTTTATCCTCACGATTGTTATTATTGTGCTCTTTTCCTTTGGCCACAATGTCATCACCAGATATGCTAAAGTCGCCTTCAGGCTTTTGTAGCATTGATCATCCAGCCCACTTCAAATACTATCCATATCTATACGACTACATCTATGCCATTTTTTTTCCAAGCTTTTTTGGAATTTTTATAAACAAACACTGAATTTAACAACTATGTGATTTGTTGTGTATTAAAAATCTCAGCCTCCGGGAACTGTAACTAAAAAAGTAAAGGAACATCGTAAGGTTATATGAGGATACGTGGTAAATTGAAATAATTGGGCAATTACATTTCACATTTGTATTTTGAAGATTTTTACTCTCCAGGATGCCTGGGAAAATGACAGATAACGAGGTCAGAGAAGATGATACGTATGTCGTAATTAGTCGTCTTCGTAATTCAGCAATTTAGTTCTCGTAAGCGTGTAGTGTATATACGATGGCATGCGCCTCTTTGTTGAAGCTATCTTTGAACAAGTTTTTACCTCAAGAGGAAATACGGCAGAAAACAATGCTGCCTGGATGAACAAAATGGTGAATTAGTAATGATTTATAAATGAATGATCGAATTCCGCCAGTGTGCTTGGCAACCAGCACTAGGCTATTGTTATTGTTGAAACAATAGACCCATTGTAAACTCCATGAGTGAATTCTTTATTAGAATTGATCTCTAACGATTAAAGCCGATGACGTGTCAGAAGGTGGACATTGAACCTGTCTCATCATGGAAACATTTCAATTTCCAATTGGCCACGGTGAAAAAATGTATCCTCAAAATCAACTAGCATCAGATCTAGGGCGATCGGTAAAGACTTATTCTCTACTAAATGGTAATTGAAATACAATTATGGCACCTTTCACAATTCCCACACAATTCTTTCACTATATAGGTTACCTTAGAAATTATGATAGTACAGAGATCTGCTATCATCCTTACGCACTTCCAGACTCTGTTGGAAAGTCACATTGTAGTTCCCTTCATTTGAGAAATGCTTCTATTAAAATATTCTTATTCAATGTATTTCCTATTTAATGAATTTACTAAACAATCTATTTCCTGTTTAGGCTGATTATTGCTGGCTCCCTCCTCACTCCCCCGAAGAATCAGCAGGACCTTGAAAGATAAGATGATAGTAAATAGATAACAGCTACGTGTTTACCGATTCATGTAAGTCGATCATCCGAAGTTTAAATATGCTGGCCAAATCTAAACAGGAATAGTAAATAATGCAGCTTGTAACCAAAATTACTTTTGGATGGCTGGTTGATAATAGAAATTGTCTTTGATCCAGTCTTTAATGCAGTCTTCAATGATCTAATGGGATAAACGTTTGCCTAATGCACTTACCAAATATGCATGGTAAAGGATGAATGTGAGAATACGTGGCAGATTAGTTCATTGTTTCGTAAGTAGGTCATCATTCATTGTTGATTTAGGTAAACGACCGTAAGGAACTGCAGACACCTCTCCTGAATAGGAAACGCAAGTCTGAGGTAAGGTGAATTTTATTTTGTTAAATTAGGCATCAATGACGAGTTGTCTAAAAAAGGAATTCAGAAGTTATCCTTATTTACGAATTTGAGAGCCTTTTAACAGTTCCCTTTCATGCACGGACACAGTTGTTCCCAAAGTGATTTGCAGTAATCTTTCTAATGCATAAAATTCCTTAATCGGTGTTCATTGTATGAAAGTATCACTCCAGATTCTGGAATTTGAATCAGGCGATCAGAAACAGTTACAAATTCAGTCCACTCTAAGTAATTCCACTTCCTGATTAGTACGGGGATTTTGCTAAAATTTTTTGATTACTGAATCAGTGAGGGCTTTTGCTTCTGTAGGAAATTTGAACGGATTCTTTGATACTTCCATCCAAATTCAGATGATGTAATTCAGTTCAGAATATTGAAAGCAACAAACACACCTAATGCTTTCAATATAAATGGAGATGCATCAGCTGCATTCTGCTAATCACGAAATATGTTTTCAAAGAGTTCCTTCCTAGTACTAGCTTTGTACATACCAACATTGATTAATGCCGCATGCTCTTCCTCAGGGTTGGAGAAGGGCCTTCGTGTTGATTACTATTATGATACCGAAACCAGAGCTCAACTAGGTGTAGATGGGTCTTTTTCAGATGCGACCGTTGAAAAAATTAGGGCGTACCTTACGACCCTTGATGGGACAGCTCCTGATGATATCACCTACGGAGTTGAAGATGTCGATTTTTATCTATATAACCAAGGTAGTACAAATGTACCTACACCCCTTTATGGTAAAACTGTTAACGCTAATCACTTTTCGTTGAAGTATTCAGGATACTTCTGTCCTCCGGATACTGGGACGTACACAATGTGGGTTATCGTTGACGATGTATCAACTTTAAACTTTGAAGACAGCGACAACGTCGACTGTTGTACTAACCCAGCTGATAATAGCACAGGTATAGGCTCAGTTACTTTTCATGATATAAATGGTGCTGATACAAATCCTACTAGCCACGTTTTGCAATTAAATGGAGATGAATGTTACCCCTTAAAAATGATGTACTATGACAACCCAGGTACGGCATGGATGAATATAAGCTTTCAATACCAAGATGGTACATGGTACAATGGTTCAGACATTCCATGGTACTATACCGACAGTATAAACTCCGATTTATGTCCATCATCCTCATCAACATCTTCGGAATCAGGTACAACCACCACTACTACCAGTACTGTTCCAGCAGGTTCTTCAGTTCCACCTCCAACTACTATCTGTGACAGCGATAGTTTAACATGTACTGTTGAAACTTTTGTACCATCACCCTCATCATCTGAACCAGGTACCACCACCACTACTACCAGTACTGTTCCTGCAGGTTCTTCAGTTCCTCCACCAATTACTACTTGTGACAGTGATAGTTTGACATGTACTGTTGAGACTTTTGTCCAATCGTCATCTTCAGAACCAGGAACAACCACCACTACCACCAGTACTGTTCCACCAGGACAAAGCGTTCCACCTCCAACTACTACTTGTGACAGCGATAGTTTAACGTGTACTGTTGAAACTTTTGTACCATCACCCTCATCATCTGAGCCAGGAATCACTACCACCACTACATCAACTCCTCCACCAGGATCATCAGTTCCACCAACTACTTATACTACTTGTGATAGTGCCAGTACTGATTGTACTGTGGTTGTCGTTCCACCATCATCTTCAGAACCAGGTATAACTACAACCACCACTTCAACTCCTCCACCAGGATCATCAGTTCCTCCAACTACTTATACTACTTGTGACAGTGCAAGTACCGATTGTACTGTAGTTGTTGTTCCACCTTCAGGTATAACTACAACCACCACTTCAACGCCTCCACCAGGATCATCAGTTCCTCCAACTACTTACACTACTTGTGATAGTGCAAGTACCGATTGTACTGTAGTTGTCGTTCCACCATCATCTTCAGAACCAGGTATCACTACAACCACCACTTCAACTCCTCCACCAGGATCATCAGTTCCTCCAACTACTTATACTACTTGTGACAGTGCAAGTACCGATTGTACTGTAGTTGTTGTTCCACCTTCAGGTATAACTACAACCACCACTTCAACGCCTCCACCAGGATCATCAGTTCCTCCAACTACTTACACTACTTGTGATAGTGCAAGTACCGATTGTACTGTAGTTGTCGTTCCACCATCATCTTCAGAACCAGGTATCACTACAACCACCACTTCAACGCCTCCACCAGGATCATCAGTTCCTCCAACTACTTATACTACTTGTGATAGTGCCAGTACTGATTGTACTGTGGTTGTCGTTCCACCATCATCTTCAGAACCAGGTATAACTACCACCACTACATCAACTCCTCCACCAGGATCATCAGTTCCACCAAGTACTTATACTACTTGTGATAGTGCAAGTACCGATTGTACTGTAGTTGTTGTTCCACCTTCAGGAATAACTACAACAACCACATCAACTCCTCCACCAGGATCATCAGTTCCACCAACTACTTACACTACTTGTGATAGTGCAAGTACCGATTGTACTGTAGTTGTAGTTCCACCTTCAGGAATAACTACAACAACCACATCAACTCCTCCACCAGGATCATCAGTTCCACCAACTACTTACACTACTTGTGATAGTGCAAGTACCGATTGTACTGTAGTTGTAGTTCCACCTTCAGGAATAACTACAACAACCACATCAACTCCTCCACCAGGATCATCAGTTCCACCAACTACTTACACTACTTGTGATAGTGCAAGTACCGATTGTACTGTAGTCGTCGTTCCATCAACAGGAATTGAAACCACCACCATTCCAGGTCCTGCTCCAAGTACTTACACCACAGTCATTACCACCGGATCCACACCAACTACTGAAATAGTTGTTGTTACTCCAACATCAGGTCCAGGCATTGAGACTACCACCATCCCAGGTCCTGCTCCAAGTACCTATACGACAGTCATTACCACCGGATCCACAACAAGTCCTGAAATAGTTGTTGTTACTCCAACATCAGGTCCAGGCATTGAGACTACCACCATCCCAGGTCCTGCTCCAAGTACCTATACCACAGTCATTACCACCGGATCCACACCAACTACTGAAATAGTTGTTGTTACTCCAACATCAGGTCCAGGCATTGAGACTACCACCATCCCAGGTCCTGCTCCAAGTACCTATACGACAGTCATTACCACCGGATCCACAACAAGTCCTGAAATAGTTGTTGTTACTCCAACATCAGGTCCAGGCATCGAAACTACCACCATCCCAGGCCCTTCACCTGCTACTTACACTTCCAGTGACAGTACGACAACCAAGATTGTTGTAGTTACTACCCCTCCTAACCTTTCTACCACTACCATACCAGGACCTTCATTAAGTACCTATACAACCAGTGACAGCACTACTACATACGTTATTAAAGTAACTCCAACACCACCTTACCAGAATTCATCTTCCACTTCACAAGTTCCACCTACTAATCCGGGTACTATTACTAATGTCGTAACTAAGACAATTACTCCAGAAAATCCAGAAAATCCAGGTGAACCAGGTGCCCCTATAGTAACAAGCTACACCACAACATTTGAAGGAGGCACTGCACCTGCTACATTCACTAGTACTACCGTCGAAACTCCAAAAGGAGGTAATCCAACCACTATTACAACTACTATCACTCAAGGTGGTTCTGGTAATAATGGTGGTTCTAGTCCTAACGGAGGATCAAGTTCCAATGGAGGATCGGGTTCCAATGGAGGATCAAGTTCCAATGGAGGATCGGGTTCCAATGGAGGATCGGGCTCTAATGGAGGATCGGGCTCTAATGGAGGATCAGGTTCTAATGGAGGATCATCATCTTACATTCCATCTCCAGTTGTTGCTGTCTCAAACTATGAAGGTTCTGCTGTTAAAGTAGTTTCACCGCTATTCTTTGTTTTAGCATCCTTCTTCTGGATGTAGTATACTTTCGCTAGTTCGACTCAGGCGTCTTTCTGTTTTGAGTTTTTATATTCGTCCTTTATAGGTTATATTATATGTTCTTATATTATTTTAAACGCTTCATAATCTGTTGATGGTCGGATTCTACATTTCTATCATTTTGGGAATTTAAATGTGTTCTATAATGTTTATTCTTGATGAAGATTAACCACTATCAGAAACGTGATAGATCACAAGCGAGCTTCGGACTCAGATTTTACAGATCATTTTGTTGAAGATTGAAAAAGCGTTTGAAGGGTTTGCTTCTGTATGATGCACGCATAATATTATCTAATGTGTTAACAACTGTTTATGATCTTAATTATCGAATAATAGGTACCCCTTTGAGTCAACCCTTAAAACCTAATAATTGAAAAATAGCTCAGCAGGGATAACTCGTGATTGATCATAATTTTGAGCTAACCCTAAGATAAGACATTTTTGTTGTGGAATCCAGTGGTAAATTATTCAATATGTACTAATTGATAAAGTCAGTCATCAACATACGCGCCATTTGAATCAAATTGGCTTTGGTTGCAACTGGTGGTGCGTATTCCAACTGCACACAAGCCTAATCCAGTGTTCGACTTAAAGCGTATATCAAAACCCTTCTTCCAATTACTCCAAAAGCAAAATTATTGGTAAAAAATCATCAGATTATTATAATGATAGATGAAAAGCCAGATAGGTAATTATCAGTATATTTAACGCCCTTTAAGTAGTGTATAGAGTGCTTAAGTATAGGCTCACTCATAAAAATATCTTATCACCTACAGACACACACGTCACGAGTCTATATACTATCAACAACATAATTTGTACACCAGAATATTTACTATTCATCTTTCATACGCTTATGGCCTTTCATTAAACTCTTTTCCAAATTCAAAATTACTTTGTTTTATTTTTTTTATTTTCAATTTCTCATTCATAACTTAATTTTAAAAATTGCAATTTTTAGACAATTGATAAAATATTCAAAAATAAATAAAATTAAATATTTTTGAATAAAAAAATCCTTACTTCATTGAATGATTAGAGGGGCCACTGCCACAAAGATACTCTTAGGAGTGGATAGATGCGCTTGACTATGGAAGTACTCGTAAATACATTCCACGTTACCTGTGCAGCTACACCGAACACAATATAAGCGGATATATGAATATTCTCGTTATTGTGACTATTTGCGATGAGATTTTTCATATTTGCGATAAGATTATTCATATTTACCTGAATAATTACTATCAATTAATTCTGGATATGTCGTCTTTATTCAATGTTTGATTGGGACTTGAGCTCACTATACTTGCATAAAGTATGACAAAAATAAAGTATTTTTTAACGAATTACATAAAAATGAGATTTTTATATGGTTCAGTCACGATGAGACTTTTATAACCGATTAAGTAATCGCAGTAGAATAATTGAGAAGCTTCTATTGCATTTACTATAAGTATAAGCAAATATGACTCTCTCCATTCAATAAGAAAATGTCAAAAACCAACAAGGCAGCTGTAATTACTGGATCAAGAAATATTGATAATTTGGTTGCAATAAAGGAAATCCCTGTACCAGAGATAGAAGATGATATGATTCTTATCAAATCTGTTGCTCATGCAGTTAACCCTACAGATTGGAAACATATATATCCTGAAGTATTTGTTGGCCACTTAACAGGTGAAGCTTTCAAGAAACTTGGCCTTGGGTTTTCAGGACCCCAAAAAGTTCTTGGGTCAGTTGGTTCCACCATTGGTTATCAAATTGGGAAAGTTGCCACATATTTTGTACAGAAAGGTAATGTTTCCGGATCTGACGTTAGTGGTATAGTTGAGGCAGTAGGCAAGAATGTTACAGGATTTAAGAAAGGTGATATAGTCACTTCATCTCTTCATGGAGGATACACTAAACAAAATGGAGGATTTGCTAACTACGTTGCAGTCAGTGCTAATGTAACAATCAAATGGCCGGAATCCCAAATTCTGAAGGAACCTCTTGCTCCAGGTTCTCACCCTAGTTCTAAAGTCAGAACATTCGAAGGAGCTGCATCATTAGGGGTGGGACTTAAAACCGTAGCTTTTAGTTTTTATCATAATCTTGGAATTCCTGTTAACAAAGAAGTTAATAAGACTAAAGGAGATTTTCTTTTAATTTGGGGTGGTGCTACTGCAACAGGAATAATTGCAATTCAAATAGCTAAGTTAGTTTTTGGTATTCCTGTTATTGCCACTGCTTCAAAAAAACATCATGAAGCCTTGAAAGCTTTAGGTGCTGATAAAACTTTTGATTACAGGGACTCAGATGTAATTAATCAATTGAGAGAAGCCGGAAACTGTCAGATCAAATATGCTTTAGACTGCGTTTCAAGCCCCGAAACCTTACAGCAGATCTATGATGCTACAGAAGGAACTGATGAAGTTAAGATTGATAACTTATTATTTCTTAACACCACTCATATCAAAACCAAAGCAAAGAGAAATGTTAACATTTCGTCAACTGACGGGTATGCTCTCGATGGAAGAGTTCATTTTGGTCATAAAGCTTCTGCTGAAGAGATTACTGCTTTCAAAGAATTTTGGGCTAAATATCTCCCTCCAGTATTAGATAAGATTGAGTCAGCACCATTAGAAGTTCTAGTACCAGGATTAGAATCTACAAATGAAGGTTTGAGATTATTGATTGAGAATAAAGTCAGTGGTGGTAAAGTTGTTTTTAGGACTGAAGGCTAGGTTACAGACTTCCTTGGTTTAAATGTATCTATATGAGTTGTTTAGTTAATCTATATGTGGTTCGCTTTTATTGATTCTTCACGTTGCACTCTTGAGACAATTGATTAACGCCCCAAGAGATACTAAAATCTTCAATTGTAAATAAGCAACCAAAGAATAGAGAGGGATACAAAGTTTGTCAACCACATATATGACCATGTATATTCCTCTAGGTACATAAAGGATCTCAAGAGTATTAACCCCCGGTGAAGCAAGTAATTTATTAGAACAGAGTATCAATTATATTCAACTAATTACTAATAAAATCAAAAATATCCTGATTAATTTGATCTTTATGAGTAGCACAAATTCCATGAGACCCTCCAGGATAAGACAATTCTTTTCCCTTGGGTAAGATTTTGAGAGCAGCTTGACTTGAAGCTACTGGTGGAACGATTTGGTCGTTATCACCATAAATAACTAGAGTCGGAACAGTTATTTTCTTTAAATCTTCATGTTGATCAGTCTCTGAAAATACTTTGACACAATCATGTAAAGCTTTAATTGAACCTTGCATACCTTGTAACCAAAAGCTGTCCACCAAACCTTGCTGAACATTAGATTTATCAAAACCATAAAATGGTAAAGCCAATTCCTTAAAGAATCCAGATCTGTCCTTCAAGACATTATTTCTAATGTCATTGAACACATCAATTGGTGTACCATCTGGATTAGATTGAGATTTAATCATTAATGGTGGTATAGCTCCAATTAAGATAGCCTTTTGAACTCTCAGCGTACCATGACGTCCAATGTATCTTGCAACTTCACCACCACCAGTTGAATGACCAATGTGAATCGCATCTTTCAAATCTAAATGATTGACTAATTCAGCTAAATCATCAGAGTACTGATCCATTGTATGACCTTCCCATGATTGTGATGATCTACCATGTCCTCTACGGTCATGAGCAATAACTCTATAACCTTTTGAGCCTAAAAAGATCATTTGATCTTCAAAAGCATCTGATGATAATGGCCACCCATGGCTGAATACAATTGGTGTTCCTTGAGGGTTACCCCAATCCTTATAGAAGAGTTGAGTACCATCTTTAAGCGTTAAATAGTTTGACATAGTGTTTAAATAAGAAAGGAGTTTTGAAAATTAGCCCTGCCCGACTTTGCTCATATTTGCCTCTTTATATAATAATGTTCCTCCACATAATATCGGGCTAATTGAACATCCTTCGGTAGTGGCAAACGTATTTAAATTTGCTGTCATGTATATAAAGAATATTTAGCTAGAGATGCATAAAAGATGCATAAAATATGTTGCAACATTAGAACATTCTAAGCATAGTCACCTGCCGAGGTGAAAATGTCGTGTTAAATAGAATTCCATCAAATACCCCTAGACCAAGGTCGTTTTTAGCACAGCTTTCAATTAGCAACGGATTAGGATTTAAGTCAAATTTAACACATATAAACATATATGATTACTACAAAACATAATAAGTAAAGTACGACAAAGTCGACACGAAAAGTTGACTTTGGAGTCTAATATGAGAAAGCAGTGCGACTTTATCACAGCTAACTATTAAGAAAATTTTACTGTGCACACTGGAAAGCTACTTTGGGCGTAGTATTGATACTGTAGGCAAACGCGCCGCTTATACTTACTTTCAACTACATTTTGAATTTCAAAGGTTTAGCTGGCGGCTTTCCAAAATGAACTGCTTCTTCAACCTCAGCACGGGAAAGAAAGTCGAAATAATGAGCAATTGCCTGGTCTTTATTTTGAAACCGAACTTCTGGATAGAAGTTTTTATCCTCATTAGCAGCTACTGTTCTTTTATCAATAACTCCCCTGATAATGTTAATGATCACATCCGGCTGCTCACCATTCACTAAATGAGTACCTTCTTTTACACAATGTTGTTCAATAAGATTTGAGGGAACAGCATTCTCAGTGATACATTCAACTGTTCCTGGTGGATTCCAAGTAGCCTTTTCACCATAAATATAGCAAATTTTGGTTTCAATAAATGGTATAATTGCAGCGGCCCTTTCAAGAGAAAAGTATGATGATAGATAAATAGCCATCTGACTCACCTTACTGGCCTTGCTTCTATACTTGGTACTTTTAGTTTTAGGATCATAAATTTGATAATATTCATTATTCACCATATCATCGAGGATGTCTGAATGCATATCCTTGACAAATGAATATTTCTTATAATAGTCCATAAAGTCTTCCAAACTGTTGAATTCATCCTTGATATTCTTCGAAACCTTATTACATGTTCTGGCGAAGAAACCGAAAAGTGCAATGTCTGGCGTAAAGAACACAGGTTCAATCGGAATTATGGTATCAAACAATCCAGGTTCATAAAATCCGGCCATAAGAACATGATGTCCACCTAATGAATGACCGACAATGATATTCTTACTAAGAGGGTTATTCAAAAAATCATTACAAGTATCATTTTCATGTTTGACAATCTTGATTAAGTCTTTAGCCCCATCTGCCCACCCATAAGTCCAACCAAGCTTATCTTTGTTTAAGAGAGCAGAATCTCCATGTGAGGCACTATCGAAACAAATTACTGATCCTAAATACCAATCTTGACCTTGGTTTGAGATATTGTATAATTTCTTCACGTAGTAATTCCAAAGTTCTTTGTTCATACCGGTACCATGAGAAAACACCAAGTTAATCCTAACTTTATCTGAAGGAGTTGATGTTGAAGAAAACTTGTTGTAAACTATCTTGAGTTTATCATCAACACTGAAGGTGGACCCCTTAAATCGAGGAAAATGTGCATCTACTACCTTTTTCTCCAATTTGTACATCTGATTGAACTATCTGGTTAAGTTAATAATAAAGGGAAAAGAGATTAATGGCCCAAATTATATAACAACTTACACGGATTGCACATGTAGAGGGGAACAGTCAGCATTTTAGTCATATAGAGATTTGTAAGGCATCTTATATTCAACCGCGGCACTTTTATTGGCAGACCACTTGGGTTTATTAAAGGTCATGTTTGATCACATGGTGCATGTAGTTCATTCTCAGAGGGGTATTTCATTGTGGGATAGCTTGAGCTTTTATTACGTGAAGGTACAGTGTTTTCAGGGTGAATAACACCCCCTCCTTAAATTGATATCGCATTACACTTGAATATATTACGCTTAAACTCACCAAACAATATCATACTCAAGTAGAATCAATGCCCACTGGAACATGAATAATATCCTACTCTTGAACCAAGATTTTGAAAGGTTCAATTTCTTTGTGGGTTTAAGCGTTAGCAAAACCCCACTGTATACTTCTTCGAAGAAAGACTGTATTTTGGTCTTGAAGAAAGTCGGGAGAGAATATAAACTCCGTAAAGAAATTCAAGGAAAGCCTGAATTTATCACCAAAGGCTTAGAGAGTGACATAGGTCAATCTCCTAGTTGTGTTTTTATTGAGAAGCAGCTCTCAATATAAACATGAAACGTTCTGGAGGTTGGGCCTCTAAGGGTAATACTTCAGTTGTAAACACACTATCTACAAGGTCAAAATGCAGAAGAATTTTGGAAGCTATTTGCTATGTAAAATTGAGTTCAAGAAATCCTGAAGCCCCTTCTTTGATTGAAGAAGGAAGATGGATCTGGGTCAATAACAAGACACCTTAAGGGGGACTACTACTGATCACTACATACGGTATTTGCCTGATTTTAATGGATGTAATGGATGATGATCCTGTAATAAAAAATGCTTGTCTTGTCATGGGTAATGCAGGTATTGCTCGTATCACTTAACCAAGAGGATAAAGGCTCTTATATTCACCACCATTTTTACGCTAACTGAAGCCACTTGATGATATCTGGTACCAGATTATGAGAAGATTAAGAAGGGATACGCTTCTTCGAAGGAGACTCTTCGTTTAAGAATCAGAGAGGCTGCAAATCTAATCACAGTAGAATATTTACAAAATAGTATTGAACACCCTGAACATGTTCTCTACTTGTTTGGAAACAAAGCCATTCTAATCCTTGCGCCTTTAACGTAATTAGTAAATGAAATTTTCAACACTAGGTCAATAATTTCAACTACATAGCAGGAACGAATTTCTTCCGCTTACGTATAGGCATTTGGTGAGTTTAGCGGTGTGGCAAAATTCCTCTTATACTACAAAATTCGTCCGAGGAGGGATAATCAGTTTGTTTGTACGAATCATTTGTCTTTTTCGGACTACAATATTTTTTAAACACAAAATATGATTTTCATACAACCAGTTAAGAAATGAAAATCTCACCTAAGCGATATCAAAACGTTTTAGAATACTGTACTCATATTCTTAAACTCTTCTATTACAATTCATGTCATGCTATATTGAAATCGTAGCAGTACAAAATATAAAAAAGATATCTCCTCATTACGAAGGTTTGTTATTCATCCTAAAAACACTGTACATATTCCTGAAAGTGAACGTACTGCATAACCGAAACCTTCAGCTTTAAAAGTACCTTTGCGGAGTAATCATCAACGGAGTTTAATCCTGGTTAAGGAAATTGCAGAAGCAGATTGGCTTTCTAGGATCGAACAATAAATTCCGAGACCGAGGTAATAATTGTTACGTAACCCTCCCAAATAATACAGGCATGTACTGCATTCAAGAAACAACTTAAACAATTAACATTACGCTTAGGTGAATGGGTCTTGTGACACAGTCATTGGTACCTAAATACCGCAAACGAGAAATTCTGCTTGTGAATTGTGTTATTTCTAAAATAGGGTCCGAGAACTACCTCCTTTTGATCCAGTCTACAAACCATCCACTTAGGATAATGTACATGAAGATTAATCTATCCTACATATCTAACAATTTAGCCCTAACGATAAATATTTTAGTTTTATCATTTCTTGATTTATTTATTTTTATTTGTTTTTCAGCTTTCCCGATTTTTTTCACTTAATGTGAAAAGTCATATATTGGGAAACTTTCCATTTCTAAGACTCTTGAGTTTTAGATTGTTTGTTATAAAACTAAAACTTCTAAAATCTTTGAACCATGTGAACCAAAACTAGTTACACAAATAGAAACTGAAATTGTTGAGTATTTTATGTCGCTTGATACTGGTAATATTGAGGAAGAGATCGATGGAAAGTACGAAAATACAAAAGGAGTATACAAAACACAAATTTAGTTACAAACCCCCAAAAAAAGTTTAAAGTTAAACAAATGCAAGCCGTTAGAGAACCCGGGACTTGAGATTGTAGTCTAAAAACAATTGTCTATGAAAGATGAAATCTTATTACCGCTATTACCAAATGAAAAAGCACTTCAAAAAGATTCAAAAGTCTTATTTGATCGATATCGTTAATTTCATACCTATAACTTATAGGGCAGTTATTCAATGAAGAAGTGTCTGAAACCAAAATGTCCAGTTCTAACCCAACTAGAAAGCGGTAGCTGTAGTTGTAATGGTACTGGAACTTAGTAACCGTTCTGATAGGGTTATCGATTTACAAATTTAAATAGCTCATCTTCAATTTATTTATTAGGTAGCACAACTTTAAATTCAGATATTAATCGACTAAAATCTTGACAAAAGTGGAACTTTTAGGCTTGAAATATTCTTGCACCTCAATCTCATGCTCTGGTTCCACCATATCCCTGAATTCAATAACAAAAGCCCGACAGTTGAGATATTTCATATGGCGTGCACCAGAAATCTCCTTACTTACTATACGGTCCAAATAAATGATCGACTCTTTTTTACGAAGAAGCCTGAGTTCCTCATAAGCTTAATTATGAGCAACATGTACTTGAACGAGAGCTAAATGCAATCTCCATGACTCTTGGTCATGGTGTTGTGATTTTAAATTCATGGCTGGTCGTGGGCTTTGTATAGAGATACCACAGGGGCGACATGTAGAAAAATTTGGTTGCAAAATTCTGAAAAACAGAAGGGCACCGCGGTAATGAAACCGTCTTATATGCAGTTTCGTAATTTACGAATTTCCAATCTCACTGGTGGGCTTGATGTTTTTAGCCGCAACGACCTCACCCAGTCTACTATTTCGATGATTACCGCTATCGGCAAATATTAGCCCCTATCAATACTAGCCCCCGGCTTAGAAAAATTTTCCCTATTCTAGAATATTTGCCCCTCTAAAACTATCTTCAGTTAGTTATTCTGCAATTTAATATATTTATTGTTATATCTTGACTGTTTCATATTTGTTCCAACCAAAAAGCTAGATCTGGTTCTATATAATCCCTATAACCATGTCCTACTCCTACATCTCTGTATGATATAATTATCTTCTGAAATTTCAAGGAGAAGTCCTATTTATTGGTAATTCAATTGTTTTCGGAAGTTTAAAGGATGTATTTAACTCTATTCAGTCATTTCCAGCGCTTGTAAACATCTTTCGCTTCTGCACTTGAGTTCCAAAGCAATCCCTTCGAGTATCGATCATATCAGAGAATCTCGGCATGAAATTTCAGTGAAGAATTGCTTATTGTATAATAGTCACAAGTCTATACTCAGAATCCCATTATAATAGGATTGTTCTTGACAGCTAAATGAACCTACTTTATAGGAGCGTCTTTTCGAACTTTTTCTATACCTCTTGCTCTACATTGGACTATACAACTTCCATCTTTCAAATACTATTGCTTCATGTGAACCTATATCAATATTTCATCGTTTACAGTCGCTGAAACGATTTGGATCAAAATATCATAAAGAACATGACCTCTAACACATCGCGGTTAGTTTACCATAGATCTTTAACTCCCTCGGAGGAATGTCAACAATGTTATTCAAGATCATTATACACTTCAAGTCCATTAATTGCATGATTAAGCACTTCCTTTACTTAGTGGTAAAACCGCTCTTGAGATAACACATAAATCTTATTGAATCGATTGTGGAAGTCATCAACATTAGATCAATTAGAGAATAATCAGCCAGCTACCAGCAAACTAACTTCACTAATCAATCTCTAGCTTCAAACTACAAGAATAATTAAGTTAGTTGACCACAGTCAACAGACGTTTCCTGTATTGTCTTTATCTTTAATGAATGGCATACTAACCAAATTTTTAAGGGTACGATATCACATAAAATTCAATTTATCAGCCATTGTCTGTCTTGTATTTATCCCGAATAATCTTTCTTGATAGATTTATCGTCCCCTGCGAAAGTTTCTTTTTATCTGGAACATAGTGCCCTTATTTTTGTTACGCCTGTATCGAGTGTAATTTAGTTCATTTCTGTGAAGTACATTTCTTTTTTCAAAATTCCTATTTAGTGATTTTCCTGTTTGGCGAATTCCTGTTTAGCCACTTTCCTATTTGGTATATTTCTATTTAGTTATTTTCCTGTTTGATAATTCCGAGTTATCCAATGCTGGTAACACTTGCCTACCCCTTTTCAGTTTATCAAGATCATTAGAAAATAGACAGTAGTTACATATCATTATCGTTATGCAGCTACAGAACGTCAACAACATTTTAATGAATTTAGTTGAACAATATAGCGGATAACCCAGTAAAAATAAAGATTTCTTTTCAATGGCTGGTCAATGGTCAAAATTGGGTTTCAAATAAAGCTTATTCATAAAAGAATAAAGATCTACCTAATACGTTTACGGAATATACGCTATTGTTAAAAATGGTATCTCACCGGTATGCACATTCCCAATTATGCATCAGCCTTTACTGTATAAAAATAATGACTTGTAAAAAAGTTGTACAGTCAATTCCACTAAAAAATTACACCTTTGTCAATAGGATGTCGTACCTGTGAAATCTAAAGTTAGCTCAGCTAAACAGTTCGCTGTATAAATAAAAGATAGCCTCTGCAATATTCTATTACTGGCAAGATGGAACTTCAACCGCGAGTTAGATAAAATTGACACTCAAGTTGTTAGAAATATTGGACTTTGCAGGAAGAAACGTGGGGATTTGTACGAAGTCTAGAAAGGTAGTGAACTTAAGTGCATCACAAAACAGCGGAATGATACTAGTCCTAGTGTGCAGCTTAAATGTCTTGATTTATCCCTGTTTGCGAAGGTGCGAAGTGTTTGGTACAGTTAACTTTACACCTCGCAGATACAGTCAAAATAAACTATTATTCAAAGCGGTTATTAGGCAACGGCGTTTTGGATTGATTTCACTCTATCAACAGCGCTGTATTTGCCATAGTCAAATAAACTCTGCACTAACTTGGAATTGGAAGAGTCAGTTGATAGATAATAGTTACGTGTACTAATTGTAAACCTCATGCAAGTTTGGCTTTCCCGACATTTTCATTAAAACATTTGACTTGAAGTTATCTTAAGAATAATAGAAAGATTACTTAGTAAACGGCCGACCAACCGGCTAATACTCTGTGGGCTTACAATAAGTTTTACATAGCTAATGCGTTTCAAATTTAAAAATGAAATCTCACCGATGTGCAATTCCTGATTAAAAAACCTTAACTGTGTGAATGTACCCCAAGTAGCTGAAATAACAGACGCATGGAGTTATATGTGAATAATAAATTTATTGTTTCCTCAATAATTACTATGTCTTCTTATCAGTCAATGAGAATGCTCAACTAATTGCCAAATAGAGATGCCAGCCTTTGCCAAATGAGGCTTTTGATTGCAAGCTTTCCGAGTGGGGAATATAATAATTTACTAATTCAACCATTATCCAGCCATTCAGTATTTCATTCTCATACGACAATGTAACATTTCCTGGCGCAAGCTGTTCTCCCTAATACAGTTAAAACCCTGATTTTACTATTACCTATTGCGAATGAGACTTCACAAATTTGATTCTATTTACAGAAGACAATGAGATGTTGCCAGTCCCAGAAAGGAAGCTGGTATGTTAAATGTTAAGAAAAACAGAATTTTCTCCAGTTGGGGTAATAGCTTCTCTTCTTGGGTCAACTTTTCCTATTACGTATTCCTATTAAAAAGCTTCCGCATCAACTTTTTAATTTGAGTAATTATTAGACTGAAAAGGTATGCTTCAGTAGTTTTATTATCCCCAGAATGCAAAACCGGTAAATACCAGTTTCCTTTTCCAGCAAAAACAGACATCACCGTTTTGAATTAGTCTCATTTCAATCTAATATTTGAGAGTGAATTCCAGATATAAATTGACCATTTCTTAACTGCAAATTACAATATAAAGAAATCAGAAAACTGTAATGAAGTTCTCGTGTCTTCAGATTTTATTGTTAACCGGAAGAGCTTTAAGCGTTTTGGCAATAGAGGGTTGTAATTTGCAGGGAATTCAAACGGGTCTTAGAGTAGACTATTATGATTATACAACTGGGGCGGGATCTACCGATTTTGACGGTTATATAAACTATATGAACAGTGTTTTGGCTACACCTCCTAGCGCAACCGAATATGGTGTTATAAATATCAATTTCTTTTTTGATAATGAAACACCAGATGGAACCACCGATACTGGGGATGTCTACGGTAGGAATATCAATATCGATTATTTTATATTAAGACTTTCAGGCTATTTTCTTGCCCCAGAGACAGGTGACTATAATTTAGGTTATTATGGTGATAATATTTTACGTATAGGTTTTGGTGATGCAAGCGCTTTTGACTGCTGCGGCCCACCAAGTAATACAACCGTCAACTATCAATTCCAATCTGTGGATAGTTGGGGTACTGGAATTGTGGCTCTTAAAGAGGGATATTACTACCCTATTGAATTCTATTTGTATCAGTTAGGTCCCACCGAAGCTGGTCTTGAGTTTAGCTTAGTATACCCAGATGGTTCAAATCATACTTCTGACTTTCCTTTTTATAACTCCATTGAGAATAGCACTTGCTATGACATCACTACTACTACAGAATACTGGACTGATAGCTTTACCACCACTTTCACGGAGACACCATCTGACATAAATGGTACTGAGACTGTCGTTGTAGAAGTACCACCTACCACTATAACCACTTCGGGATCTGACTCATCTACCACTACTACTACTCTTTCTGATGGTCAGCCAGAAGTCGTTATTAATACTCATCCTGAAACCATTACTACCACAAGCTACTGGTCAGAGTCTTACACAGTCACCACCACGTTCACTCCAAGTGGATATACAACTGCAACAGTACTTGTTGAAGAACCATCACCTTCATCAACTACACCATCACCTACCATTACAACAACCACATCAACTCCTCCACCAGGATCATCAGTTCCACCAACTACTTACACTACTTGTGACAGTGCTAGTACTGATTGTACTGTGGTTGTTGTTCCACCATCATCTTCAGAACCAGGTATCACTACAACCACTACATCTACACCTCCACCAGGATCATCAGTTCCACCTAACACATACACTACCTGTGATAGTGCTAGTACTGATTGCACTGTGGTTGTTGTTCCACCATCATCTTCAGAACCAGGTATCACTACAACCACTACATCAACTCCCCCACCAGGAGAAAGTGTTCCACCTACTACTTATACCACTTGTGACAGTGCTAGTACTGACTGTACTGTGGTTGTTGTTCCACCATCATCTTCAGAACCAGGTATCACTACAACCACTACATCAACTCCTCCACCAGGAGAAAGTGTTCCACCAACTACTTACACTACTTGTGACAGTGCTAGTACTGACTGTACTGTAGTTGTTGTTCCACCATCATCTTCAGAACCAGGTATCACTACAACCACCACATCAACTCCTCCACCAGGATCATCAGTTCCTCCAACTACTTACACTACTTGTGATAGTGCAAGTACCGATTGTACTGTAGTTGTCGTTCCACCATCATCTTCAGAACCAGGTATCACTACAACCACCACTTCAACTCCTCCACCAGGATCATCAGTTCCACCAACTACTTACACTACTTGTGATAGTGCAAGTACCGATTGTACTGTGGTAGTCGTTCCACCATCATCTTCAGAACCAGGTATCACTACAACCACTACATCAACTCCCCCACCAGGAGAAAGTGTTCCACCTAACACATACACTACTTGTGATAGTGCTAGTACTGATTGCACTGTGGTTGTTGTTCCACCATCATCTTCAGAACCAGGTATCACTACAACCACTACATCAACTCCCCCACCAGGAGAAAGTGTTCCACCTACTACTTATACTACCTGTGATAGTGCTAGTACTGATTGTACTGTAGTCATTATTCCATCAACAGGAATTGAGACCACAACCATTCCAGGTCCTGCTCCAAGAACTTACACCACAATCATTACCACCGGATCCACACCAACTACTGAAATAGTTGTTGTTACTCCAACATCAGGTCCAGGCATTGAAACTACCACCATTCCAGGCCCTTCACATGCTACTTACACTTCCAGTGATAGTACGACCACCAAGATTGTTGTAGTTACTACCCCTCCTATCCTTTCAACCACTACCGTACCAGGGCCTTCATTAAGTACCTATACAACTAGTGACAGCACTACTACATACGTTATTAAAGTAACTCCAACACCATCTTACCAGAATTCAACTTCCACTTCACAATTTCCACCTACTAATCCGGGTACTGTTACTACGGTTACCACTGTTGTAACTAAGACGATTACGCCAGAAAATCCGGAAAACCCAGGTGAACCAGGTACTCCTATAGTAACAAGTTACACCACAACATTTGAAAAAACTACACCTGCCACGTTCACTAGCACTACTGTTGAAACTCCAAAAGGAGGCAAGCCAACCACTATTACAACTACTATCACTCAAGGTGGTTCCGGTAATAATGGTGGTTCTAGTCCTAACGGAGGATCAAGTTCCAATGGAGGATCAAGTTCCAATGGAGGATCGGGCTCTAATGGAGGATCGGGCTCTAATGGAGGATCGGGCTCTAATGGAGGATCGGGCTCTAATGGAGGATCGGGCTCTAATGGAGGATCTGGTTCCAAGGGAGGATCATCATCTTACATTCCATCTCCAGTTGTTGCTGTCTCAAACTATGAAGGTTCTGCTGTTAAAGTGGTTTCACCTTTATTCTTTGTCTTAGTATCCTTCTTCTGGATGTAGTACACTTTCGCTAACTCGATCGACTCATGCCATTTTTCTATGTTGAGTTTTTATATTCGTCCTTTATAGGTTATATTATATGTTTCTTAATAGATCTATTTCTCTAAATCATAAAGTCAATCAGATGGTAAATACACAGTAGCCGCGTCTGCAGAAGATTCGTATCAAAAAATATATGAGACATCAGGTACCCCGAGGAGGAGCGTTTAACTATGGGGAGGCGAAAAATAGCTTTTTTCGGAATTCGATAACCTGATAAGGATATCATGAGCAGCAGACCTGAGAGCCTGCTTATTGTTGTTAATCGTATACTATCAGTCTATAGACAACCTAGACTCTATAGGATAGAGGAGGAACAAGGAAGCCAGGTAAGTGGTCCTCTGTACACCTGTAAATTTGAGCACTAAAATATCCTCTATTGTTAACGCTATTGAAAAGCCTTGACGTGTGATTTTCACATTCACGTACTTCTCCTCAATTGAGTATAACCATGACTAGAAACTACCAGAAGCATTGCTACATGAATATACTTAAATTATTTATTATTACTATTACTACTGTTTTATTTTTTTGAGAATCCAAACTTTAACTCTAAAGTCAAACTTACTAGAAATCACTAGCTCTAATACCAAAATAACCATCAGGTGCTGTAGTTGGGTCTTTCAAAGAAGTTTGACCATAACCGGCATCAGTACCGGAATATGAGACAAGATTACCCCACCAGTTGATATCTTTTTCGTGATATTGAACTGCAAAGAAAATGATAATTCCCCCAAATGCAACCCCAGCATCAAGAGCGGATGAGAAAATATAAGTATATTTCTCCCACCAAGCTGGATATTTCTTCTTGATGTAATGGTTGAAAGCAAAACATACATAAAGACCAGGAATGAAATAACTTAAATTGTATGGTGCATAATTGAATAAACCACCAATAATAACAGCTGGTTGGAACCATTGTGTTTGTCTCTTGAAATATCTTCTAATAACAAGACATATTATAGCAAGGAAGAAACCAATAAGGAAACACCAAGGTAAAATTGGGTAAAGCTTATTGAATACTTTCTTTGGTCCGATAACACCCCAAAAGACTGATGATGAATAATATGAAGTTTCACTAGGACAAGTGAAATTATTTGCTTGAGCGTCAGTACAAAGATCTTTAACATTAGAAAGTTGCCAATTAATAACACCCAAAGAAGCAATAATTTGGAAGATGGTACCGAATAATTGACCACGGAAAACTGCTCTTGAAGGAACTTTAGCATAATGAGCCATTTTTTGATCGTACACATACTGTTGGGCTTGTCCAGTAATATTAAAACCTAAAGCTTTCAAGAACATTAAAGCATCACCATTACCTGGAATAGCATAACCAATGATTAATTCTACCAAAACTTCAAGAGTGAAGTAGTACCCAGTAATAGCATAAATCAAACACATTGGAATAACGAAAACAGCATTAAGGGCAAGCATCAAGAAGATACCCCAAACTGGAGTATTAGCTGGGTAGATTTTAACACAAATAATAGCAAATACAAGGGCTAATAACATAATCACTATGAAACACCATTCTGGAACATCTTTATATTTGGACATCATTCTTGAATGTGGATCTTTGAAACGGGAATTATTTGATTCTTTAAGATTGGTAATTGATTCTTTCAAAGATTTGAATGATCTCCAAAGACCTTTACGTTCAGTAAAGAAAACATAAGGTATCATAAATGTATAAAGAGCAGAATTAGCTCCATATACTAACAAATTACCAGCCGAAAGGTATGGTGGACCATACAGTTTATATTTGTCTTCATCAAGTTTACCATTTGTAAGAACACTTTGCACATCATAAAGTACACCGGTATTAGTGTAAATGTTATTATCATTGATTGGAAGATAAGCTGTCCATCTATAGTTACTGTAGTAAAGACCAAGAATAACAAAGAATCCAATGAACATTCCAATCATCATATTCAAATAAGTATAGAATGGGAAAGCTAATGGAAGCCAATAACCAATAATATTCCAATCCCATGAAGTAATTGGGTTAAGACCAAGACCTGAAATTGATCCAGTTACCATAGCTAAATTGAAGTTATCTGGTTTAATCCATGTCATCCAATTGAAGTATGATAAAGCTTGAAATAAATAATCTGGGATCCACATATAGACGAATGAACTTACAAAAACTATGAAGAAAAGTTTATAACGGGTGATGGTCCAACCATGAATATTTTCCTTTTTGTCTCTCTTTAAAAGGGCTCTATTCAAAGCTAAAGTAGGTAAAATAGTTGGCCAAACTGCTCTAGCTGGTAAAATAACAATTTTTCTAAGAATACCGGCAAAACCAAAACCAAACAATTGAGTAGCTAATGAAATTAAAATTTGATAACCAATGGTAACATATTTGTTACCGTAAAATACATCTAATTTTTCAACATAGAAATTGTAACCAACATACATACCACCAATGGCAATATCAAACATAACAGTTGCAAACATTTGTTCTTTATAATTCCATGGACCAGGGTTTAAGGAATGTCTTTTACCGAACAAAGTGAATCCCCAATCAGGTAAAATATATGCAAGAGCCACACCACAAGGATACATTAACATTTGACAAACTGATGCAGAAATATAAATAGATGGTTGTCTTCTGGAGAAGAATTCATTAACACCAGTTCCCACGAGACACCAAACAATCCCCATTATATAGGCACGAATGGTTTCACAAGGTATTTCTGGATCGTCTAAAGGTGATGTAACTGCACGAACTTCTGGATATGGTGAATGATATTCATTTATTCCAGCATACATTTTAACATCAAATTCCCAATCTTCATATGCAATTTTAGTAGATTGTTCATCGTATCCTTTGACAAGTTCTTGAATATGACAGTAATCCTCATAAGGAAAATTAGGGTCATCATCATGTTCTTGTAAGACTTGATTCAAGATCTCAATAGATCTATCTAATGTCAACTCATCAGTCTTTTGATATAAATATTCAATGTCAGGAATTGAGCTATCTTCAGTTAAAACATCCCCATGACCTAATTTGTCGTATAATCTGTATTTGAAACTTTCTGAGAAAACATTCTCATTCTTAGATTCAGATTCTGCAAAATGAGTTCTTTCATCTTTATCTAATGGAAGCTTTTCTTCTGCCATGTTGTGATATGCAAAAAAAACGTTTGACCAAACAAAGGGGTTTTAACAAGGTTATATAATACAGTGGAGATGCCTTAGTCAAACCGAATGTCGGGCTGTCAAAATTTAGTAATTACACCTTTGACGTTTACAGTACTGCATATAATTTCTTGGGCTCATGCTATTGGCTGTAATTCCGGTGTGGGCTCAGATCTCATCTGATAAAAACCGTCTCGACGGATGCGGCGCTCAAAAAAGTTCGAAGTAATTACACGAAAACTACACAAAAAAAACAGCAATGGGTAGGTTCAAAGTAAATATTCGAAATTGGAAGACATGGCCTTTGCTTGGAGGCCAAAATTGTACTAAAACACGAGGAATTCGGTTCGTAAATTCACTGAGAATTAGCCTTGTTGCTTTTCTTTTCCGTGCGTTATGATTATCTACGAGATGATCAGTAGGTAAAGAATATTTTACAGGACATTGTACAATTTCTTTTTTCGATTTTTTGCCAATCATAAACCGCTAAATACCCAAAAGGCGCAAAACCTGCAACGACATACATTTACGACATGAATTACGGAAATTGGGCGTTTTTATTTTTTAGTTTTGAACTTCTTTTAGTTCCATAGGTAATCATGTCATAATATATATCCAATTAAGGAAAACATACGGCGGAGACTCTTTGTTTATGCCTTGCACATATTAGTATACGAAATTATGTCGCAACGGCTCAAGATGAAATAGTGAGACAAAAATATTGCTTTTGTTCCTTATTACCTTACATTTCACTTCCACCTATCATAAGTAGAGGTTACAAACTTGCTATAGGAAAGTGCTGAGCATTAAAACCATAACTTAAACCATGCTACTTATACGGTAGGAGGTGAATTTATCAGTGCTCGCAGTAAGTCTTTCGAAAACTCTGGTAGAATCCTATCTTTATATCTGTTAAGCTGGGTGCGTCAACTAAAGAACGCATTGACAATTCATTTGCTGATGTTAAGATTCCTTCTGATGAGTCGTTGACAATTCAAGGTTGAGAATTGATAACTCCGGTAGCAGCATCATCAGGTGGCCACACATTTTTTGTTAAAAAGATTTTTTTCTTTTTTAGAGATTTTGCTTAGATAATAGTGTGGTGCGCAATTGTGGAGCTGTGTTCTGATGGTGATCAGTTGGTTCTAATTGGTATTTTACCTTTTTCCCACCACGTTATTAGCTGCCATATGGGGGAATGCTTATTTTTTCAATGGGTCACCAAGCGCCTACAGCCCACAAGAAGCCTGTCCTTGTGCTGGGATATTTCCTGGTCATTGCCCTGTTCTACAGTAGTCTCTGGTTTCCTCAGGTCTTTCGCCAGCTACGTTTGAAGAAATTGAAAACAAGTTACTCAACATTGCAATCACATGTATATATCACAGAATGAATCCTATTGTATGCGTTGAAATCACGGATTTGGGACCTCTTATTAGTTCAAACCGAACTTGATTGTTGAATTGAAAGTACTGAGGACAGGAAGTATGGAAAGAGAAGAATTGTGTACTTCTTAGAGCTCCACAGACAATAAGAATGTACTATTGTTTGTAAAATAATAAAATCACATAGATAGATATTGATGATGACTACAAGTTGCAACCAAAATGTCGCTATAGAAAGGAAACATTCGAATGCTTTACACTGGAACGAATCGTGGTCACAATAAAAGTAAATGAAAAATATTGTCCAGTTTTGATTGGCAAGTTTCAAAGGCGTTGTCTTGAAACAGCAGAAAGTGCAGAAAATGGAAATATGTCAGAAGACCTAACATCGCGACATATGCATGTACATGAATTTTTAGACGATCTACAACATCAAAAGCACGAAGTTTAATTGAGTTGGCAAATTATTCATGCAGTAAGAAATGGACTTACGTCAACAAAGACATTATTTGAATGCTTCGAAGATTCTTAAAGTTTTGAATCACTATCATCACCTCACATACTGACGCATATTATTCTACCCGCCACCATGCCATGGTTTCTTCCATCTGAAATCGGTGATAATCGATCAACAAAAGATCTTCTGATTGCAATTTGTGGATGTTACCATTTTCAAGTTATGTATCTAAGATCTGCTTCAAAATAACATTCGAAATTGTCTCCCTGTTTTCAAAAGTCCATGCAGGATATTGTCCATTATTAGTTCCATTATGAGAGGCCCAGGGTGTTAGCATTTCTTCCAGTACCATGTTCACGGGCAAGTCCATTGAAACCAATATGCACATTAAGTCCAGGATGAATTCTAAAAGCTGGGAGGTGTTGATAGATAGTATCAGATTCACCTTGACTCCATTCAAAAACATCAAACTTCAGGAATTGATTTCTAACTTTGAAGTTAAAGGGTACAGATAATGACAGAATACTTTCAACCTGAATTGATTAATTTAGACCACTTGTCATAATCATTCCAAAACGACTACTATTTTGTGTAGAATTAAGTCAACACGATGCTTGAGAAAATAATCATAAAACCTAGTACCCCAGCATTTGCATTGCCCAGTTAGATGCAAAATCGTAACTGAGCGGATGAAAAGCCGCCCAAAATAGGGACACTTGGTCCGGAAGTATACAGTCATGGATTCTACTGGAGGTATCTTAGCCCAAACAAAATTACTTCATAAGGTTATAACCGAGATAAGGGATGATAACATTTCCGGGAATTACCAGATATGATTCGGGTTTGCCTACTAAGGAAAGGGAAATTTCTTGGGGAAACTATGAGAAGATTACAAATCAAGGGAAAAAAATACGTGTGCCAAAGTCTAATGGGGCAGCTAATTTGACGGCCAAGAATTTTTTTTTATTAATAAGACCGTGCGGCACGGCTATTTCTCGGAAATACCTTTTGACTATAACTAATTATTGAAGATGATTAATCATTTTCGAACGGGTGGTGGCGTTGAACTCGTTGATGATTAATACGCCAATGCATTATAAAGCGAACTAAACTCCCAGTTTGTTTAGTACCAATTATCATCATGGGGCTTTATAGGTTTATGAGAGATAGTCTCTTTGGTAGAACTGTATACCATTTATCTAAACAGAGATATTTTGCACATAAAGAAGATTCTAAAGATTATATCGTGCCGGAGAAGTATATACAGGAAATTAAAGAGAGATCGGTGACAGCGGTACGTGATGCGAGTGCCAATACTTATAATTCATCAGATGCATCACTATCTAGTGATACTTTGTGTGATGAAGGGAAAATCATAGTAACGTGGGATGGTGACGATGATCCTGAAAACCCAAAAAATTGGCCATTATGGGAAAAATTATTTGTGGCAGGATTGATTGGTTTATTAACTGTCGTGGTTTACATGGCCTCAGCTATTTACACTCCTGGTGTAGACTATATAATGGAAGATCTAGGAATTTCAAGAGTTAAGGCAACATTACCCTTGACCTTTTTTGTTATAGGGTATGGGATGGGGACTATGGTCTTTTCCCCAATGAGTGAGAATGCTTTATTCGGAAGAACGTATATTTACTTAGCCACATTATTCATGTTCTTTATCCTTCAGATTCCGATATCTTTAGTTAACGATATTGCCTCCTTAACAGTATTGAGACTTATTAGTGGGATATTTGCTTCTCCTGCTTTGGCAACTGGTCCTGCATCGATTGGTGATGTTATGAATCTTCCTTTCTTACCTATGGGGATTGGTTTTTGGGCTATAGCTGCTGGTGGGAGTCCTAGTTTAGGTCCGATGATTGGTGCAGTTTTGGTAGTCAAAAGAAACTGGCATTGGACTTTTTGGTTAGTGGCTATGAGTTCCGGAATTATCTTAGTGCTATTTACGTTCTTATTGCCCGAAACTTTTGATAAGAAGATTTTGGCTAGGAAGGCTCAAAGATTAAGAAAGGTAACTGGTAATCCAAATATTGTCAGTGAAGGAGAATTGGAGAATTCTAAACTTACCCCTAAACAACTTGCTTATGATACGTTATGGAGACCTATAGCCATTACGTTCTATGAACCAGTGGTTCTATTGGTTGATATTTATATTGCATTGGTATATTCGATCTTATACCTATGGTTTGAAGCTTTTCCAATTGTTTATTTGGAAACTTATCATTTCCCATTAGTCACTATGGGTGCTACATTTATTAGTATAATCATTGGGCTTTCACTAGGTGCCCTGTTTTATTTAACATATATTTACTTCAAATTCTCCAAACCAAAGTTAAGAAATGAACCTATCCATCCAGAGGTTGTTTTGCCAGCCATGATTGTAGGATCAATTGCTATGCCAACAGGTGTACTTATCTTTGGATGGACATCCAGTGCTGATATTCATTGGTTTCCTTCATTGATTGGTGCAACTATATTTGGTTTTTCTGCATTTGTTCTATTTCAAACTGGGTTTAACTACTTAGCCTTTTCATTTCCCAAGTATTTGGCTTCAGTATTTGCTGGTAATAATTTATTCAGATCGTGTATTGCGGGATGTTTCCCGTTATTTGGTGCTCCATTATTCAATAATTTATCCACCAAGAAGTTCCCGGTAGCTTGGGGGTGTTCCGTTTTAGGATTCATAAGTGTTGGTATGATTTTAATCCCAGTCTTGTTTTACTTGAACGGGCCAAAGTTAAGAGCTAGATCAAAGTATGCTGATGTTGAATAATTGCATATAGGGTATATAATATAGAATTAATATTTAATGTCACCAGTATCTACCTGTAAATTTCGTTATTATAGCTCCTCATAGGGGCAGAGTATCAGGCGTCCCGTTGACATTGTAAGGTTATGCGCTTTCTCCTCATGTTCGCTAAATCTCATTAATAAGAATAATATATCTAACATTATAATGCCACCAAGAGAATATCTTATAGGAGAACATCTTGTATTCTGTGGGTTTGAAGTACCAAGTAAAATCATGCAGAATGGTTTATTTTATCAGACCCAATCGCAGGATTGCACCACCATTTTTGCAGCCACAGTTCAGCCATAGTCAAATGAACCAACAACAAAATTTCCAACTTTACCATGACTAAAAAACCAAACTTCATTGTAATTGTAGCTGACGATTTAGGGTTCACAGATACTTCACCTTTTGGTGGGGAAATCGATACACCAAATTTGGACAAATTGGCTAAAAATGGATTAAGATTCACTGATTTTCATACAGCTTCAGCTTGTTCCCCCACGAGATCAATGCTTCTTTCAGGTACTGATAATCATCTTGCAGGGTTAGGACAAATGGCAGAATTTGCTAGAAATTTACCTCAGTACTTCAAAGGTAAACCTGGGTATGAAGGGTACTTGAACTTTAGAGTAGCAGCGTTATCAGAGATCTTGCAAGATAATGATTATTATACTTTTCAGTCAGGAAAATGGCATTTGGGATTGACCGAGGAGTATTGGCCATCTAAGAGAGGGTTCGACAAGACTTTCACGTTATTACCTGGCGCTGGTAATTATTACAAGTTCTTTCCCAAAGATGATAATGGAGAGTACCAGAAGTTCATGTCACCTTTGTATCAAGCTGATGATAAGGCGCTTGATCCCGAAACCCTTCCTGATGATTACTACGCAACAGACTACTTTACAGATAGGTTTCTTGATTTCTATAATGATGACATTAGAAAAGATCGTCCTTTCTTTGGGTTTTTGACTTATACAGCCCCACATTGGCCCTACCAAGCTCCAGAAGATGTCATCAATAAGTACAAAGGAATTTATGATAAAGGCCCCGCTGAATTAAGACTTCAAAGATTAGCTAATGCTGTGAAGTTGGGAATCATCCCTGATGGTGTAGAAGCCCATCAAGTTGAAACTCAACGTAAGAAAGCCTGGAAAGATTTGGATGATGATGAAAAGAAAACCGAATCAAAGATTATGGAAGTTTATGCTGCAATGGTTGACATTTTAGACCAAAACATCGGCCGTGTCATTGAAGCTCTTGAAGCCGCAGATGAATTGGATAACACGTTCATTCTTTTCATGTCAGATAATGGGGCAGAAGGAATGCTTTTAGAAGCTTTACCTTTAGGTGGTAATTTCAGACAAATTGATAAGCTTTATAACAATGAGTATAATAATATCGGTAAGAAGGATTCATTCGTATGGTATTCAGACCAATGGGCCCAAGCTGCAACTGCTCCTTCATACATGTATAAAATGTGGGCTACAGAAGGTGGGATCAGGTGTCCTTTGATCGTTCATTATCCTGAAGTAGTTAAATCTGGTGAAGTTAAGAATCAGTTCCTTACAGTTATGGATATCTTACCTACAATTTTAGACATCGCTGGAATCGACCATCCTGGTACTAAGTTCAGAGGAAGGGATGTTCTCATTCCTAAAGGTAAGTCTTGGTTGAAGTATATCAAAGGAACTGAAGATAAAGTTCATGATGAAGACACTGTAACAGGGTGGGAATTATTTGGACAGCAAGCCATTCGGAAAGGAGAATACAAAGCTCTTTTTATTCCTAAACCTTTAGGACCAGACAAATGGCAATTGTTCAATATCAAGAAAGACCCTGGTGAAATTGTCAACTTGGCTGATTCTGAACCTGATAAGTTGAAGGAATTGTTAGATCACTGGACTCTATATGTAGCTGAGACGGGACTCGTAGAATTACCCAATTTGGATGGGATGACTTATGATCCTATTAAAATTGATTAAGTAGACGTATAGAATAGAAGTTTAGCTAGCTAGTAACGCCGTACATCTGAAAACAAAGGGAGGCCAAAACGCAAAAATAACCCAAAACTCCTTTAATTCTGGGGTACATTACCTCCACACTTGGGACCTTTCAAGATCGGTCAATGATGGTAAATTACGGACAAAGCGTTACAAACCACCATAACCAACAATTCCATAAAGTGCTCAAAGCTTATTGTCTACAAGAATTGGCCAACCCCTCATGGACTCCGCTTAGCACCAAGAATAATAAAACCGAATCTGGAATAATGCTTAAAGATAACAGGCTGATATTTATCGGTTCATAAGGTTCAACCTTATAGTTGACAGATATCCGTTTCCGCATTTCATTATACCTTGAAAATAACCCCACATGTAGGTGCACAGACGTCCATAGTGAATTCCGCACTATGAAACCTCATACATAATGAAAAATCTGGGGAACCGTAAAATAAATTTTGGGGCACTATCAAATGCTGTATTTACATATTCGTTAAATTTCCACACACCCAAAAATCCCCTGTTAATATAAATAATGAGTGATTACACAGAATCTTTTAAATCAGAAAATTCCCTGGACCATAATCCAAGCTTTAAAAAGTCAAAGATGAAGTTTACTACAACACCTATTGAACAAATTGTTGGTCCTGCTATAGCTGAGGTGTTACCTGATTATGGAAAACCATGGTTTAGAGTACCCCATTTGTTAAAATTGAATTTAATTCTTTGTATTCCACTTTTATCGGCTGCCGTTGCTGGTTATGATGGTTCACTTTTGAATGGGAGTCAAAGTATTCCTAAATGGCAAGAGGAATTCCAAAATCCTGCTGGGTCAATGTTGGGGTTTATTAATAGTGCCCAGAATTTTGGTTGTGTTATTGTTCTTCCAGTTCTTGGTTATTTAACTGACTATTTAGGGAGAAAAAGAACATTATTAGTTGGGTTAATTGGAGTCATACTTGCTACTATTATTCAAGCCAGTTCTTTTGGAAGAGCTCAATTGATTGTTTCCAGATTTATTGTTGGTTCTGCTGGTATGCTTGTAGTTCAGCCATCATCACTTTTATTGGCAGAATTATCATACCCTTCATACAGAGGTAAAATTACTTCACTTTATTGGTGTTGTTATTACCTTGGTGCTATCTTAGCATCATGGAGTTGTTTTGGTACTCAAAAAAGATCAGATTCTTGGGCTTGGAGAATCCCAACTATTTTGCAAGCTGCTTATCCAATTGTTCAATTGGTTTTCATTTATTTCTTGCCCGAGAGCCCAAGGTGGTTGGTTATGAAAGGTCATTATGATAAAGCCAAACAAATCTTAGTAGACTATCATGCTGGGGGTGATCTAGATTCAAGTTTAGTTGAAGTTGAATTGACTGAAATAACTGCTGCTTTAGAAATAGAAAAACTTGCAAGTAAGTCTAGTTACAGAGATCTTATTGCAACTCCTGGTAACAGAAAAAGAACCTACATCGCTGTAACATTGGGAGTTTTTGCTCAATGGAATGGTATTGCTGTTGTTAGTTATTATTTAACCCTTATCTTGAACTCGATTGGTATAACTTCATCAACTATGCAAACATTAATTAATGGGATTTTACAAATTTTTAACTTTTTAGCTGCTATTCTTGGTGCTCTATTAGTTGATTATTTAGGTAGAAGAACTCTTTTGCTTACTTCAGGAGTTGGAATGTTACTATCATTCATAGTATGGACTGCATTATCAGCTCATTTTGAAGAAACTGGTTCTTCAGCAAGTGGTAAGGCGGTGGTCGCATTCATTTTCATCTTTTATGGATTTTATGATTGTGCAATGACAAGTTTATTACTTGCTTATCCAACTGAAATAAGTCCACTTATGATAAGATCTAAACTTATCAGTACCGAATTGTTTGCACTTTATAGTGCTTTGGTTATAGCTGGTTTCTGTAATCCAATTGCCCTTGAAAATATCGGTTGGAAATATTATATTGTATTCTGTGTTATTATTGCCATAGGTACTGTCAACATGTACTTGGTCTATCCTGAAACCAGAGGTTATTCTTTGGAAGAAATAGCTAAAGTTTTCGATGGTGATGAAGTATCTGTTGAAGTTACCCTGGATGAAGCTATCAAGTCCAATGAAGCTAAAGCATCAACTCATCATGTTGAGCATGCTTAGCGTTGAAATGAGAATTATGTAGTATTGTTTAATATATGGTGTAATGTGATCTACTCATTTTCTTTATCTTTATTGAAATTGCTTTTGTGTATGATATAGTTCATTTTTGATGAATGAATTTTAAATTTCAAAATTTTTATTATTCAAGTCAATTTAACGACGCGGTATAGAACAGATTGATACCACACAAGTAGACCACAAACTACATATAAACACATATAATAGAGAGGTACAGACCAACAAAATAATCTATATTCATATATATTATGGACAACAGTAACCACCATCAACAATAAAGTCAGAACCAGTGGTATAAGAACTAGCATCACTCAGAAGGTATAAGTAAATACCTCTCAATTCCTTTGGATCACAGTCTCTTTCTAATGGGATTTTTTCAAACCATTGGTTTTTCATTTCCGCTGGACAATCACCAGAAATTTCGGTATCACAATAACCTGGAGAAACGGTGTTGACTCTAGCAAAGTCTTTGAACTCAACAGCTAAGGATTTGGCTAATTGAATAACAGCTGCCTTGGCAGCATTATAACATCCTTGTTGTTGAGGAATATTCACAGCATGAGCACTCATGGAGGCAGTAAAGATAAGGTTACCGAATCCTTGGTCTCTGAACACTAAACCACTAGCTTTAGCACAATAGAAAGCACCATTAAAGTCAGTGTCAACAACATCATGCCATGCTTCAATGGATTGTTCTAAGATCCCAGCTTTAGCAGGAATACCTGCGTTGGCAATCATGACATCCAATTTACCGAATTCTTTAACGGTTTCAGAAACACCAGCCTTAACTTGATCCCATGACTTGACATCAACTTTATAAGCTTTAGCCTTCACGCCATACTTTTTACTAAGTTCTTCAGCCAATGCAACAGCACTAGGGTTGACATGGTACCATAATGAAAGAGAAGCACCTGCTTCACCTAAAGCTCTAGCAACCTCATGAGCAATACCACCACTAGCACCAGTGACGATAACAACTTTGTTCTTCATGGAGAACAGTTCAAAAATACTGTCGGCGATTTTAGGGTTTGGTTTTCTATTCAATTGCATAATTCAATTCTTGATTTCCAACTCATGCAGACCATTTCTTTTTTATATTGGAGGAAGTCATCGTGGAAACAATACCGATGGAATTTGGGTTGGTCGGTTTTGCAACCAAACGGAGCCTTGGGAGAAAAAGTCCGACGCGGGGTCACTATCCTCCGCACTAGGTGTACTGTTTCCCGTCAAGGATTATGGCTGCGACATCGATGATACTGGGTTCAAATCAAGGGCCTATAAAACCAGGAAGTGTCCTTACATAAAACCAAGATGCTTTACACACCAGAAGATACGTCAGTATTGAATTTTTTTTCCTTAAAGAACACAGTGGCCTTAGTTACTGGAGGATCAAGAGGAATCGGATTAGCAGCCGCCATTGGATTAGCTGAAGCTGGTGCCAATGTTGCAGTTACCTACAACAGTCTGTCGGCTGAGTACATGAAAGGAATTGAGAGTCAATTTGCCAAGATTGGTGTTGACTTCAAGGCTTACAAGGCCAATGTTTCCAACAGAAAAGAGATCTTTGATACGGTTGATGAAGTGGTTAAGGATTTTGGAAGATTAGACATTGTGGTTGCAAATGCTGGGATTGCCATTCATGAAGCAGCTGAAGACTTCAGTGAAGACGATTACAGAAAGACTATGGGAGTTAATCTCGATGGGGCCTTCTTTACGGCCCAAGCCGCAGCCAATAGTTTCAAGGCCCAAAAAGCAAAGGGGACATTAAAACAAGGGAAGATAATTTTCACTGCCTCTATCTCAAGTCAAGTAGTTAACTTTCCACAAAAACAAGCTCCTTACAATGCATCTAAGGCTGGATTGATTAGACTTGCCAAGTGCTTGGCGGTAGAATGGGTCGATTTCGCTAGAGTCAATGCCATTTCTCCAGGGTTCATTGCTACCGATATGCTTGACGTTCATAGTCCTGAAGCACAGAAGATCTGGATGGATATGATCGCCGGAAAAAGACACTGTCAAACGTATGAATTGAAAGGTGCATACGTTTTTTTAGCATCTGATGCATCGAGCTACATCATCGGTGAAGAATTGACCATTGGTGGTGGATATACTTTAACTTAGAATCCTCTTACTTAGAAATAAATGTCTCTACCCCACACTATCGGAACCAGTCGCGGTTCCATCGTAAAATTCCATCGCGACATATAAGGACGTCAAACGACGGAATTTGCCATGAATCCATGAATTCTGATACTTATGGCCCCAACGACCACAAAGACGTCAACCACCAAGGTATCAACCACAAACATGTCGACATTGATGATCCAATGAATAAATTTTCGTGTAATGAGTGTCGAAGGAGGAGGATAAAATGTTCAAGAGATATTCCCATTTGTGAACTATGTGCTAAATACAAACGGCATTGTCTTTATGAACGGCACAGTAGGACGCCATTGACGAGGAAACACTTGACAGAAGTCGAGGAAGAGTTGAAGTTGATTAAAGGGGTGCTAGAGAAACATTTGCCCCACTTGGATGTGGGAGATTTAGTTGCCAGGCTTAAGAACGGGGACCAAATTGATAACATTCTACCACCAGAATTCTTGCCCAAGAAACGAAAACTTTCGTCGTTCACACCGCCAGTGGTGTTAAATAATTTTTATGATAGAGAGTATCAGATAGTTCAACTCCTACCCCCATCTATTCATGATACCCCAACCACATCTAAACCGGTTGTCCCCAACGTGAATAAAACCATTGAAGTATCACCTAACTCCCAAAGTTCTTACAATTGGGATGAAAGGAAACAAGGAGACATGGATGGACACCCTTCAATTATTGACGGAATGGCTACCACTGAGTCCAACAGTTATTTAGGAGCAGCTTCGAGTGCAGCCTTGATAAACCTTGTGGGCGGAGGGTACTTTCTTCATGAAAAAGTATCGAGTTCCCGGTCAAAATCACACCCTGAAGTCGGGTCAGGGTTCACTACTTCCTCTCAATCATCTTCGTCCAAGCCAGACATAACTCCGGCAAAGCTAGAGACATATATCAATCACTACTTTGAAACGTACCATGTATCGTACCCGATTGTGCACAAACAGATTTTCATGGCTCAGTTTAGTCAGATTATTCCTCCTCCGACCAACTGGGACAGTTTGCTTTATATCGTGGCAGCCATTGGGTCATTTATGGCGGCCACTAGTCCCGACGATAATGACGATTTGGCGTTGTTCCAGCTTGCTAAAGACAAGCTCTCATTCGAAGATTTAGAGACTGGAAATTTGACACTAGTCCAGACGCTTACCCTCATGTCGAACTACCTCCAGAAGAGAGATAGGCCCAATCTGGGGTATAATTACTTGGGGTTGGCGGTACGGATGAGTTTGGCTTTGGGACTACACAAAAATATAGAGGAGTCCAGTGACAGCATTTTGAACAAGGAAATCAAACGGAGAGTGTGGTGGTGTTTGTACATCTTTGACTGTGGTGCCACTATAACCTACGGCCGTCCTTTGGGAATACCTATGGCGGGCATTGATGCCAAGTTGCCTATAAATATCTTAGATTCTAAGATTACTCCCTTAAGTACTGAACTTCCCTCGGCAGAATCTGAACCAACAGTATATTCGAGTTTGCGGCTTCAAGCGTTGTTTCACATTTTCTCCAACTCCATCTATGAACGGATCATCAGCGACCCATTCCCTACCACTGAAGAGTTGCTTAAGTGGGACCAGGAGTACTTGGAACGGTGGAAGAGCCTTATCCCGCCCTATTTTCATGAAGATGCCGTGGTAGAAAACAGCTTCAAATTGGCCCATTGTGTAATTCATTGGCGGTATAAGAACCTTAGAATTATCATGTACAGAACTATTCTTCTTAAACGTGTTTTGATGACGTCGGATACATTCCGAGACGATTTTGATTCCAAGGCAGGAGAAATTTGTTTACAGGAGTGTAGTTCCACCATCTCCAGCATGTACAATTTCTGGTTGCAAACCCAAGCTCCTAATCGAAGAGACGCATGGTACAGTTTATACTTCCTAATTCCGGCTGTGGTAATGCCATTGATATGTTTAAGGAATGATCCAAATTCAGGCAGCAGCAACATATGGAGATCGGATATAAATACCGCCAAAGAAATTCTACAAAAGATTATGAAAATATGTCCTCCAGCCGAAAGAATTATCAATTTGATTGACTCTTTGGGTCTGGGGTTTTTGGGAGAGAATGAATATAATTTTTCGAGTGTGGATGAGAGTCCAAGTTCACAGTTTTTACAATTGCATCATATGTTGTGGCCGGGGAGTTTTGATATTGATCAACAGTTCTTATAGCGAGAGCTGAGTACACAAAAGAAGTCACACAAATCAAACAGACAATGTCTTCAATCATACATTAACTAAAACTTTATAACCAAGTCAGGGCATTGGGAATTTTCAATAATATACGTTGCATTCTTGATATCATTATTATTGACTCTTTTGTAAGCATTGTCTAACGTCAACTCAATCCCCGAGACAACATGACGCTTGGCTACTCTATCCCTACACACCTCCACATCGACCTCCAACCACCAACACTCATCCACCATCAGTTTGATTTGGTTCCATGGGTCAGTGTTCAATAAAAGATAAAGACCTTCCACAATTATCACCTCCACCGATGGGGGAATTTCTACCCCATGCTCTATTGGATCCTTCAACTGATGGTCAAATGTTGGGCCGGTGATGGTTCCATCATGCCTTAACGACTGGATGAATTTGACAGCATTTGCAGCATCAAACGTAAACTCAGCGCCCCGTCGTTCGAAAGCTAATTCCGGGTCTGGCATTTTCCTTAAGTATGATCGGGGGTAATGAAAGCCATCAATACCTACTACGCAGCATTTGATGCCTTTGTTGTTGATAATGGTACTAAGTTGACTGGCTACCGTAGACTTTCCTGAGCCTGGGATCCCAGTGAGACCAATTATTGTACGTTTTTGAGTGCTTTGGTGGATGGAAATAGCCCGATCCGCTAATTCTTCGCAGGAAATGGTCATACAATGTTGATTGTTCTGTCATGTTGTTATATATATCACTAGGTGGACACAAATACGGATAATTGAACAGTCGGAGAATTACCGATGTGGGTAGTACCACCGATTTCCGTAGTATGTGGTGCGATTCCCGTAGTATGTGGTGCGATTCCCGAGGTGTGTGGTGCGATTCAGGTAGTACTACCGTAGTCCGTAGTGTCGTAACTTGTGCCGCGATTATCTACCGATTAAGGTCCCAGGTGTAGAGAGCTCCGTATCATTCATCCCCACACGATGGCCTATATAAGTCCAAATCGATCTGGATGTTCGGTAACATGATCAACAAAGCATTTGTACTCAAATCCATTAACAAATTTGCCATTGAGGACAGACCACTTAAGAAATTAGGTCCTAAGCAAGTAAGAGTCCATATAGAATCTACTGGGATTTGTGGTAGTGATGTTACTTATGCCACAAAAGGAAGAATCGGGAAGTTTATCTTACATCCAGGGCAAGATATGGTGTTAGGCCATGAAAGTGGTGGAACTGTTGCCGAAATTGGTAGTGAGGTTGATCCTAAGAGAGTTAATGTAGGGGATAGAGTTGCAATTGAACCTGGTGTTCCTTGTAGACATTGTGACCAATGTAGAGAAGGTTTCTACGGGGCTTGCGAAGCGATGGTTTTTGCCGCCACCCCACCTGATGATGGAACTTTACAGAAATTCTATGACGTCGATTACGATTACGTATACAAAGTTCCAGACCATATGAACGACGAAGAAGCTGCTTTGATTGAACCGGTCAGTGTTGCAGTACAAATTGCTAAAAGAGGTCAATTGAAAGCTACAGATACGGTAATTGTTTTCGGATGTGGTCCAATCGGATTACTCTGTCAAGCGGTTGCAAAAGCTTATGGTTGCAAAAAAGTCGTCGGGGTTGACATCTCAGTTGGACGTTTAGAGTTTGCTAAAACTTATGGGGCTGACCATGTTTATCAGATGCCATTCAAAGCTGATGACGAAGATGTCGAAGCATTTGCTAAAAGGATTTCTGGTGACATCAAGACCAAATTCGGAATTGACGCTTATGGAGCGGACGTTATCTTAGAAGCTACCGGGGCTGAACCATGTATTCAAGTGGGAGTTTTCCTTGCCAGACCCGAAGGAAGGTTTGTTCAAGCTGGAATGGGTAAAGAGTTTGTCAATTTTCCATCCACTGAAGCCTTGGTTAAACAATTGAATTGGACTGGTAGTATTAGGTATAGTGCTGGAGTTTACCCAACTGCAGTTGATTTAGTTGCAAGTGGTAAGGTTGATGTAAAGAGATTGATTACTCATCGATTCAAATTTGATGAAGCTGAGAAGGCTTTTGATTTGGTAAAGGAGAGAAGAACTGATGTTATTAAGGTGGTTATTGATGGAGTAAGAGACTAAGCTGAACAAAGTCACGCTTAGTATTACATCTCAACTAACTTCTAGCTTTTCTTTGAAGCCTTCTGGCCACACTTCAAATCTTTTCATTACTATAGTATAAGTTAAAATTAAATGGATTTCTAACTCGTATATGCCCCTCTAATACTTCTTTGTTTCAGAGGAAGAGTTCAAAGTGTGAGTCTCTGACTCTATATTCCTCAACACTTAGTACTTCTTAATGCTTGGTATTCACAGTTCTTGGAGTTCTTCTTGTGGTTGAGCTCTCTTT
Source organism: Yamadazyma michaelii (assembly GCA_030572395.1). NCBI lineage: Eukaryota > Fungi > Ascomycota > Pichiomycetes > Serinales > Debaryomycetaceae > Yamadazyma > Yamadazyma michaelii. The sequence continues at coordinate 44,965 of JAJLZU010000020.1, forward strand.
TTATCGGTAATTGCGCTCTGTAAACCAAAAGGTTTTTCCTACGGTTTGCTCTATAAATTAATATATTTAAACTATTTACACTAGGAATGGAGCTAAGGATGTGGTTCATTACCATCATCTACAGAGTGATTAGCTTCTTCGTCCCCCACTTTCCTCTTGGGCCAATGCTCATATATTAAAAAAATCGCCCCCACTACAACTCCGAATCCTGCTAGCCCCATTCCCATTCTAAATGAATTTCTTACTCCTAACTCCAGTTTGGCAAACCCCACCTTATCCTTTGTGGTATAGTACTCGACTGTTCCTGCAAAACCTAACCCAATCGAGATGGAATAATTTACAAAAGTAGCTACTAAAGATGCTGCAAGGCCCTGCTGGTGTTTAGGCAAGCTATGACTCAAGACAATGGTGGCCGCAGGGAAACTCATATCCATACCAAATGGAGCAATGATAAATGATACGAATTGCTGAGCCCAGTAAACTTGACCAACGGGTCTGGTTCCTCCTAGGATATTGGCGATAAGGAATGCAAACATTGAAAAAATCATAATGATCGATACAGGAACCTTCTGGATCAACATTGCTGTTGTACCTGATGCAATGAATCCCATGATTATTGCAGGGCTAATTCTTGCACTTGCTACATATGTTGATAATTCATCTAATTCGGTCATTGTACGTACGGTATAGACGATCCAAATACCAAAACTGGACCAACCAGCTGCAATACACGCCAAAACTAATCCAGTTGCACCTTGCATTACTTCTTTAGGTACCAAAGGGTCGGAAACCTTCCGTTCAATGATTAAGAATGCGATTATTAGCCCCACCCCCACTATTAATAATACATAGTTATAAACCACAGACCAGCCAACATTGGGGCCTTGATTAAATGCAAAATTTATTAAGATTAGTCCACTAACCCCACTCAATGCCCCCAAGTAATCAAATTTCCCTTTATGATCATGATTACCAATATTTTTAGGGATTACAAAAAATGCAACAATTGCAACACCAAAAGTAAAGATAGCCATGATCCAAAACGTCCATGGCCACCATGCTTTACCCGTCAAAACTGCTGTAAACGGTGCACCAATAACGAACCCACCAGGTGCAACTGCACCAAAAAGGCACATGAAAATGATCCGTTTTATCCCCATTGGATAATAATGACCAATCAAGGCAATGGAATTGGGAAATGCAATAGAAAATCCAAGACCCTGCAAACTTCTGAAAATATCGAAATAAACCGTTGATGTGGTATATGCTGAAAATCCTAAAACAAGACTTGATAAGGATATGACCACATATGCAATGATGTATAATTTCTTATATCCGTACATATCACCTAACCTACCTGATATCAAGATGAATGTACCAACTGTCAAAGAAAATGCAGCTGCAAACCATGATATTTCCCCAGGTTTATCACTTACATTGAAATGACGGGCAAGAATCTCCCCCGTTATAACGGTTTGACTTAACCCTGATTGGGTAAGTAGTTGCGTCAAACACAATAAAAAAATAAATACGGTTTCCCTAAGGAATCCAATTTGTTTATAATTTGGTATAGCCAAAAGGTCATCATGCTCTTCTTCACTAACTGGGGAATCTTTTTCATGGTTTTCATGGATGAGGGTTTCCGGGCTGGTAACAGTTGCATTTATGTCCGTACGATTATGAATAGATGATGTGTCGAGTGCATTATTACCATTATTTACATGATTATTATTAGATGATAATGATAATGATGATGGTGGTGTCATGTTAGCCTCACTGAAAATATTTTGATTCAAAACGCACTTTTAAGTGTTATGTGCATTACAAATGTTATTGAAAATTACTAACGAAATTACTAAAGAAATTACTAATTTCGTACTTAATTTTAGCTTTCAGTGCAGGGTCATCGGATAAATCAATGTCATCGCCGGGCGCTCAGCCGGTCTGGATTTTTAACGATCCGAATGCACTTAGTGCTCGGGTGTACACCGGTTTTCTTTAATTGATAGTATATGTGACAATTTTCATGCAATAGAGAATAAAGCGGCTGACACAAGAATGTAGGCAAAGGTGAAGTTTTTTCATGTTGCTATAGTCAGAGGGTGTTGATAAGGTAATGTTACATAACCGTACCTTAACAACTCATGAACTATTGTCATTGAGTGATGCATCATCAAGACTTTCCCTCTTGGAACTTGAAGAAGTGTTTTTTTGAGCTTAACAAAGAGTAAATCCCTCCTGTCAAGGTTCATTCCTTAACAGTTAGAGATAACGATCCGGCATTATATATATCTTCAACATCCACAGTCGGCATCAATTAGGCTTTATACCTAATGCTGGAGTGGTTCATGAAGATATTGGATTGGCTAATATGGTGGTCGGTTATACGGTTGACAAGGTTTATGTATTTGATTTCACTCAAATCGAATGAATCAAAAATACAAGTGAGAAAAAGATTCATTATTACATGAATAATGGCTCAAGCAATTTCATAAAGCCTTTTGGTAATGACCAGAGCGTATATGGTAGAAGTTTAAGACATCTGTGGTATTATCTCTAGAGTTAGTCTCTTTCAGATTGAAGTTCATAACACAGTCTACCACTAGTAAAAGTTTCCGATCATAATTGACCGTATTCATAGTAGGCGACGCTATGACATCTCAATGAATAATGTTTGAAACCTACGGTGTATAGTGTAGGTGTACTGGTAAATCTGCGGGAGTGCGATTAAGCAATTCCGCTTACTCCTCTGCGCGGAATTCCCAATCAGGTAAGTTATGCGAAATTATCCTTTATAAGACCATCCAGATAGCCTGGTCGTTATCTTCACAAATTTTTCAATGGCACCAACTAATATTGAAGCAGGAAACTTAGGGAAACCAGCCACTACTAAAGGATACGAAGCCACTAGTAGAGGAACCCAGAACATCGCCAAAGGATTTGCTCATCCTTATCAAAAGCCAACGTTTACTGACAAGCAAGAAGAAAGAAAATGGGCTAAACAACACATGGCAGCCGCTTTCAGAGTATTTGCTAGAAATGGATACACTGAAGGTACTGCAGGCCATATTTCCATTAGAGATCCAGTTGACCCTGATACGTTTTGGATCAACCCATTAGGGAAACATTTTGGCTTAATCAAGGCTAGTGATTTAGTTCATTGTGATGAACATGGTAACATCTTACCAGATGGTAACCAAGCTGCTATCAATGCAGCTGGATTTGCCATTCATTCAGCCGTTCATAAGGCAAGACCTGATGTTCACGCTGCATGCCACACCCATTCCATATATGGAAAAGCTTATAGTGCATTAGGCAGACCATTAGACATGATCAATCAAGACGTCTTAACATTTTACAATTCCCATTCTGTCTATACCAATTTTGGAGGGGTTGCATTAGAAGCTAAAGAAGGTATTGAAATCGCCAAAAGTATTGGTACCGGTAAAGGTGCCATCTTACAGAACCATGGATTAATTACCGTTGGAGAAACCGTTGATGAAGCTGCTTACTTATTTTGTTTAATGGAAAGATCATGTCATGCCCAATTATTAGCAGATGCTGCATTAAGACAAGGTGAAAAATTAAAGATTGCTCCTGAAGAAGAAGCTGCTTATACTGAATATGTTCAAGGTGATCCTGAAACTTTATATACAGAATTTCAACCTGATTTTGAGATGGAAAAGGAATTGAATCCTAATTTCTTGAACTAAGATTGTCATACCACATCCATCCAAGTTAGGAATATGCATGTCTGAAAGAGGGGCAACATCCATTTAAGGTTTGGAATGTGACTCGTTGCGTTTGATTTGTTTGTTTTGTGGTTTGTGATGGTCTTTGATGAGGTTGGTGGGCTTGATTCAATGCTTAGGACACATGTGGTTTTTGATAAGAACTAGAATGTTAAGGATGTTTTATATTACTTGTCACGAGGTATTAGGACCCGGATGCAAGTTTAATGTTACATTCCTTTTCCATACAGATGCTCGGCGTTTTATTTAAGATCTAACCAACCGGTAATCCGGTGCCATTCGCAACACCACTTTCTATCATTTTGTAATATTTATTGATTTAGGTTTATATACACTTTATCGACTTTGTGTACTTATCTAAAATTTCTATTTATGTAATGAAATCCTCTTGCTTGTTTGATTTGTCTGTCTGCGTTGTTTTCCGTTTGTAAATAATTTTTATTTTTGGTCGTATAAATTATTTCTCACCCGTTTATCTGGGGTGTCTCGTATTATTAAAGAACTGTACATTTACATTACATAACCTACATTTTACATGACTATTTTACATAACTTACATTTATATCATTTACATTATCTATTTAACGGTTCGCTTGACAATAGTTCGCTTTTGTCCGTTATGGTTACCAATTTTTTAGCTTAAACCTTCCCAATGAGGCATTAAGCAAGGTTTTCCTACACACTAAAACTAAAAGCCTATACGATAGTCGCGGAGGTGACAAAGACAAACGCATCTATTGTCCGAAAACAGTAAATCCCTTAAAAATTGAAATTTATTGCCAAGCCACCCTTATTATTTACATCGATTTCTTATGTAAGCGGGCGTAACGTGGATGAATGATCTAGGCTATTAACAATTATCCGGGTGGAGTCCTTAATCATAACTACCCTATGGTTACCCCAATTTATTTGAAGTATGTAATTATTCATCCTAAAGGTGCGCGAACGTTTAAAAATTGCCGTCGAGCATACCTTTGTATTCAAGCACTATTGGCATACGGCAACTTAGATCGATTGAATTTTGACATTATGTATGCAGGTTACATGCAACCACTTGATTATTCAAATAAAATTCGAATTTAAACATCAGGAATTGTGCACTGTCTAGATGTGCGGTTCATTTGTCAACACTTTTCAAACAATAATAGTGCCAAAATCAATACACTTAAACTTACGACTTCAGCCCCGTTACATACTGATATTAGCATATTTAGCTTCATTGCTGCCAATTGTTTAAATTGAAAACTTTTTAATTTTTAATTAATTTTTAACCGGATATTTGACCGGAACCCTAGCTTTAACTTTAATCGATTATCTGGGTATATTATTTTATCAATATTTCATATTTCCTTAAACATTTTGAGCCGTTTTTTTTTTTTAATTTTTTTGCGCCGAACGTCCCCTAAAAATTTATGACAGTTGATTTTTTGGTATTTAAAAAATCCCATTCTAATTTTTTAGATTTACGTATTGTATTATATTAATAATATTTGAAATCTTAATTATTTTAAGTAATTTAAATCGAATGCAAATTTGCACTCGGAATTAATTTTGGAAAAATCCGAGAACTATACATACCTTAACCTTAAAAGATTTAAATCTTTAGTCACAGTTAAGTGACATTAGTTAATGGTGAAAAGATCAAGAAAGTTACCACCTGAGAAACGACAGAAAGTTTCTACTGCTTGTGATGGATGTAAGAAACGGAAATTTAAATGTACTGGAACAAAACCATGTAAATTATGTACTAAAAAGGGTATTGAATGCACCTACAGTATTATTGATAAACGAAGTTTAAAGGGGCAAAATAATATTAAAGGAGTTACAGTTGAGTTAGATTTAAAAAGTAATCAAGAGTCACTAACATCTCCTGATAATTTAACTTTTGATACTTCTCCAGATTCAAATTTAACGTCGGTAACAACTGGTACTTCTCCTGTAAAAGTTAGTACTTCTCCTGTTAGTACTCCCACTCTTCCAATCAAGCCAAGTAAATCTCCTACTTCATCAATAGGTCCAAAACTGCTGTTAGAATCAATAATACCGAGTACAAATGATATAAATGTTCATAAAACTTCGAGTAATGTCCACAAAACTGCAACTAATGTCTACACAACACCTTCCACCAACCCCAATTCGAGGACTAATTCTGGCCCTGAACTTCATCCCAACCTTACCATTGTCAACAACCAACTTCGATATAGCGGTACCTCCAATTTTAACTCAACAATTGAAGATTATAATTACTTAAGTCCCATATTAGAAATTGCTCCTTTCAAGCATGTACCAACAAGTCAAACTTTTTTCCTTCAATTAAACATGCCTATTATCCCTCTACCTACCAAGCATGAAATGTCACAGAAAATCCATTCATTCAATGAGAATTACTTTTGTTGGGGCCTTTTCACTTCAAAAGAATTAGACCAAATGATCACTGCCGTTTATGAGTTGAATGAAAACAACAATTTTATTTACATTGTATTTTACTTTATCATTGGGATCATTGACTATTCTGAAACTCACTTCAAAACCGGGTTAATATTGTTCCATAATATGATAAATCTTGAATTGGATTTATGGTTATGCCGTATCCATTTTTTGATCTATTTGAACTATAGAAGCTTTAAGATCTTGCACAAGAGTTATTATCATCTTGGGAACTCCATTGCCGTCCTGAAGTTCTTAGATATCGACATAAAGTTCTTGGCTATCAATGATACACTTTTATCAGCAATACTTGGTCTTCCTACCCAACTAGTGTTACAAGAAAAGTTCGATGACAACTTCCAAAACTTGATCAGAATTCTTAATCAAATCCTAAATAACTTCTATAATAAGTCAGGGACTTATAATATTTATAAACTTAAAGAATTATCCATAGAATTGAAATCTTGGTCCATAAATTTACCACCAAATTTACAATTATCCGAGGAGAACCCCATCAATATGAAGTTGATTAATTTATTATCCATCCTATTATTATCCAGACCTTTCCATTTGTACCATATCCTTAAGATCATCAATCCCAAAATGTATTCCTTGCCACAATATTCTATCACTAAAGACTATTTCATAAGCACGATTTATGCATCAATTTATTCGATTTATTTAATCCACAAACACAAAACAATTAATGATATTTACCTTAATTTACTTAATCAATCATGTCATATTTTATATTATTCGATTTTGTGTATGGAAAAGTTTGGGTTTGTGTATGAGTTTAACTTGGAATATTTGAGATTTATTTTAGGATTGGGTGGAAAGATGTTGGGGGACAGAAAGTATGATTTAAAGGGGAGAGAAAAGTTTGAAGATATTAATGAAGATGCTATAAAGAACTTCCAGGATTATTTCGTTAGTAACGATATTGCTCCAACCTTTAAAAAGAGTGTGGACTACGGAGTTTACGATAAGTTGTTGTTGAATAAACTCACATGAGCCACTATCCGGAACAACCTTCTGATTTGATGCATCACCTCCTAAACATGTTGGGATCTTGGGTTATGGTGAAATTCATCCTATGTCCTCGAACCGGTTCAGACATTAGAACACCATCCTCCATTGCTCAAAATTTAAATATTCATAATTTATTTATAAAATTCGATATATCATAATTTTACCCGATGTCTATAGCCGCTTTCTAAAGCCGGATATCTTAGAAACACTTGCAACCATTAGCCGCCATCCACAGCTTAATCAAATAAGATGAACCAACTTGTAAAAATATTCATTTCATCGGTTCAGTTAATAGTTAATAAATGTTCAAAGTTTATATAGTTTCTAGAGATTTAGTGTAGGTCAAATGATGGTGCCTCGTTCTTTCTATATCTGCCAGGTGCTGTAGGAGATCTCTCGCGGCTTTACCACCATGAATATAATCACCATATTCCTATTGCTACAAATTATTATTGCCTCTCCCGGTGATAATCTAACACGGTTTGGAAAATGTGTGGATCAATGTCATACTGTCAACTGCCTTCATCAAGGGAAGTCACGTTGGAAGTTTCAACCTTTTAATCCAACCCTCAGGTACCTTTTTTGGGATTGTCAACAAGATTGCGATTATCAGTGTCAAAGAATCATTACTTGGGAACGTAAACAGAAGAATAAGGAGACGTATCAGTTCCATGGGAAATGGCCATTTCTAAGGATCTATGGGATCCAAGAATTCGTGTCAACCGTTTTTTCAATTGGGAATTTGATCCCTCATTTATATGGGTTCAGGAAATTATACAACCACTTTCAGGCCACAAAAACATCAGCCTCCAAGACCCAATTTTCAATCATTTTATTATCTAATGTCATCACATGTTTTGCATGGTTCTTTTCGACAATTTTCCATATACGAGACTTTGAAGTGACTGAAAAATTAGACTATTTTTTTGCAGGTGCTACAGTTTTAAGTGGATTCTATGCGTTTAATGTTAGAAATTGGCACTTGTATTTACCCCGAAACCAAGTTAAACTATGGACATTTTCGGCCATAGTTCTATCAATTTATACAGCTCACATCACCAGATTAATTGTCGACTGGTCTTATACTTATAACATGAGATTCAATATCCTTTTTGCAATTTTACAAAACTTCTCCCTTGGTTGGTTGTGTTATAATCTTTACACCAAATACTATGAACAAGAACCATCCAGACAGCATTTGAAATACACAAATTGGATCATTTTGCCGAGGTTCTTTAATAAATCAGATAAATTGTTCAGTCTTTATCCATTAGTTATATCGTTGATTATAATCTTGGGAATGAGCTTGGAAATCTTTGACTTTCCTCCGTTCTTTTATGATTTGATTGATGCCCATAGTTTGTGGCATTTAGTTACGATATTTCCTATTTTGTTAGGATGGTATGATTGGTTAATTTGGGATGTCAGGGAGAATATTGAAAGAGTTGAATTGAGTGAAAAGAAGAAGGATTAAGAGAGGTGGAGTATATAGTAATTTATTATTTATGATTCTGTATTGATTCTGGTCATTATCTATTTGTGATTGAACGATTTTATTTGTGATTGATGAAGTTCTGGTTGGTTTGACCAAAGATTGGTACGGGTCTATTTAACTGAACGTCCACTTAAACACTGAGTTCGCCTGAACATCCAGTCAACCTTTACTTCATTCAGGTTAATTAGTCCTCTTCAGGAGGAGGAACCCAAGGAGCTGGTTTAAAAAACTCTTGATCTTCCTCTACCAATTTCTTAAACCCAGCCTTGTCATCAACAAACTCATAGAGAAATTCCAACTCTAAATCGTGAACTTGTCTTCCTAACATAATCAAGGAATGTAAAGGTTCCCCACTTTCATACTCCGTCAATTGTTTCAAACTTCCCGCCTTGAACTTTTGTCTTGGAGACCCTAACCTTGATACCGCAACACATGGGGTATTTTCAGTATAAGCTTGTTCCCCCCTTAATTGTTCGATTTCTATCAATTGAGAAGCCGCGGTTTCAATGTTCATATATCTAGGAGGTTCATAAATCAATCTTCCTCTTGCCATGTTTTCGATACTTTGTTCTTTGACTTTGATATCTAATAAAATTAAGGTATGCAATCCTATTTTCCTATTTTCCATGATTTTGTCGTAGAATGAGTCAGGTTTCCAACTATCAGTAAAGAAAACAAGTGAAATGGTTTGGCCAAATTGGTATAATTGTAAACCACAGGCTCCTACAGCATTCATAACTGATGCATTATGAATGGTTTCAATGGCTATACCCAATTCTCTTGCTCTTATAACCAAATCTGTATGGGTAGTGGCCCCGAAGGGATCTCCTACTACTAAAAAGGCTATATCATCTTGTTGACCACCGGCTAAGATTTCATCACTACCACCTTCAACTAATTCACGATCAGCGATGATGATCTCACGACCATAAAATTCTTCAAGACTTTTTTGATCTGCCTGCATAAGAATCGATGTGTATGCTTCAAGGTAAACTCTTTTACATTTTTTAACAATTTCGAGACCCCTTACGGTGATGTCGGTGTTGTAGGATAATCCAAGTCCTACAAGGTAGAGCATTATAACTGTGCGATGAGCTGAACCGGACGGATAATGAGATTCGGTGATACTGCGAATTTACCATGTAGTCAGAATTATCTATTTGTTGAATTTGTAGACATCCTTAGCCTGAATTGTTTATCCCTACTTTAAAACCGATTCTGAGTGTATCATATAAATACCATACTTTTTCTTTCGGTTTTGAAGGTTTGACGTTACCATGAAAGATCCCACCTTGATGCATTCCTCTACATGCGGCGGTGTGCTAATATATTAAGTATATGCACTATATACACAACCTACTTAGTGATTTGCCAATGGGGTCAAATATTAGTCGTTTAGTATGTGAGTGTGGACTAACCCCTCATCTTTGATTAAGTGTCCGATAACTCCTCAAGGATCTTTTCAATATAAACTCTATCTTCTGCTCTCACATCTCCTACCATTTTTCTTGCATCTTCAATATACCCCTTCAATAACTTATTCGTATATGCAAGTGATTTGGATTCATCTCTCATAAACTCTATAGCCTTTGTTATCAATTCCCTCTTTTGCTTTCTTTCTTCCAAACTATTCTTGTATAACAACTCATAAACTGGAGAATCTCTGGAGTAATGTAAACTATGTAAAATTGGAAACGAAAACTTTCCTTCTATCAAATCTTCACCTACAATTCCCTTCATGTGACTATACTTATCACTTATTAAGTTCAAGTAATCATCTCTCAATTGATAAATGATTCCTATCAAGTTAGCAAGTTCTAAATACTTAGAGGATTTCGATGGAACAAACACTTCTAGTAACCTTACAATCATTCTTAATAATCCACCGGTCTTATCCATAGCCATTCCAAGAAACTGTTGTTCGGTTGGAAGTGTGTTACTTCTATTATCTCTCCAATAAATTTCCAGTCCTTGACCATGATGTAAATTTATCATTTCATCTGTTATCACTCTATTAATCTTCAAACTCAATTTGTCTTGAAGGTCACGATCTTCAGTGTATAAAGCTGATAATTTGTCAGCCTTATTGATAGCGATAAAGTACATCAATGAAACACAATTGATGGTTATAGGTTCACCAAACTTTATATGACTTGTAACTGATCCTCTTCTGTACTCACTGCTATCTTCTACATCGTCAATTATAAGTGAACAGTCATGGAACATATCGATAATCTCATTCATCTCTTGAATTAACGGCTCATTATCAATATTGAAGTAAAGCTGATTGAACGCTTTGATAAAGATCATTCGGATCTTCCGGTTGTTTCCAGGTAAATTCTGAAGGTATTTAAATGGCGCTATGATGTTATCTGTTAAAGGATCATTCCTATCCAAAGGGGTATCATTACGTTTTAGTAGTTGATCCATTTCTTAGCCGCGATCTGTATGACGCTTTTTCTTACACATCATCTGCGATCTATCACATCTGTGCGACCTGTCCTTTAGTAAACCATGGAGAATCTCGCTAGAATCATAACCGACATCCCACCTGTAAGTCGATATTGGTCAATTTCAATTATAATATCAACCGTGGTTTCGACCATCAATTTCATTCCTCCAATAAGGTTGATTTTTGTTCCAGAAAGAGCATTTACAACTGAACCTTGGAGGCTATTCACATCGTTCTGTTATTTCGGTGAACCGTCGTTTCCCGTCATTATAGCGATCTGGACAACTATCAGGTGGTCAAGAAGTTTGGAAGAAGGGTTTAAAACTCCAATTGGGTTGTTACCTCCGGCTGTCAACAAATTCAATGACCAACAATTGGAAATGTTAATGAACGCTATTGGAGAATTCAGGTCGATAGATTACATGTACTTTGTATTTTTAGCATGTTCGTCGATTGTCATTGCCTCCACATTAGGATTCTATTGGTTAAGGCTTCGTGTTCCTACTTTAGGGTTTGTTCTACATGAAATTATATCGTACGTTTCATGTAGATTAGATCCAACCCAACAGGTTAATGTCCTTGGGATCTTTACATTCCAAGGTTCGAATATCCCAATATTCACAGCCTGCTTGGATTGGATTATCCAAGAAGAATTCAGAAAGGATCTTATTCAATTGATGAATGGGGATATAGACAGTTTATGGAAGATCTTATCGTCACCATTAGCGTGGAAAACATATTTGTGTTTGTCGTTGGGACATTTCTGGTGGTTTTTATCATTTTATATATTCAACGATTTTTATATAGATAATAATGTTAATAGACATAGATTAAGGACACTGACGGTGAAGAGAGTAGAACAGTCAGAAAAATTAGGCAAGGTTGATTTGATAAAGGAGGGGCTTCGGGTAATTTTACTTCCACCCTGGTATTGGGTTATCGTGGGAAATATAGCGAGGGGGAGGGGAAGGTTCAGGGTAAGGCAATAATTGTAAAATCGAAGCAAAGGTATTTGTTTCTTGTGCCGCATATCCTATACCATATTACACAATCCGGATTAGTCAAACCAGTAGCCACAAAACCAAACATCTAAATGAATATACGACTCTATGATAAAACCACTCTCACAATACACGGGTTCAATGATTCTCACCCGAATTCAAGTCTGCAAGGAGATCATCCATAGTGGCTTATACCGCCGCACCAACGCCATTCTTCCAAACTACCTAATAACTTACACAAAAGCAAATCATACTATAAACCCGTAAATATAAAAGAAACAATGTCAAAAGGAGTTCCCCCTTTGAGGCGGTACTACAATCGTAAATCAATCTCATATTCGCATAGAGCAAATTACAAGAGCCCGCAAATTCACAGCCTCTTAAGACTTGATCCATATTCCAAGAGTACAAAAAGACCTCTACACCATAACCGAAGTATCCCCTTAATCAACATTACGATCTAAATCCTCCCATACCCTTAGAATCCGATACCATAAAAAATATCCTGTATATACAATAAACGAGTGCGGTAGATTAGGGATGAACTTTTTTTTTTAATGATCTAGAAGTCAGTTGAATAGGTAATATAAATTTAAATAACGAGTTCTGTATTAGTAAGTATAGAGAGTTTTACCATAAGTAATAGAGGTACCATCCCATAGATAGAGACGGCCAAGTATATTGGTAACACAAACGCCACATTTAACAACGTACCACAAATTACGGTAACATAGTGATAGTGAGAACCAAGTAGACACAAATAAGAGAGTGAAAATAGATCCAACACATATTAAGTCAACAGGTACAAAGCCGAAGATAATTATAAACGACAAACACATAGATAAACCCAAAAATAAAGTAAAGAATCGACTCATAAAAAACACTAAAACACGTAAAAACCACAAAAACCCCAATACAATATGTCTATTGAAACAATTATAAACCATCTAAATTCTGATGTAGAACACCTTAGACTTCATAATTCCATCAACTCATTCATAAATAATTTCCTCAAGTACTTAAAGGAACCACGGTATCAAAATCCATTGACTATTGAAGAACTATCAAGATTATTCCAAGACTTTTATAAGGATTTGAATCTGTTGATTGTACAAACATATACTCAAAGTAATAACACCAAAAAACTGTTGATTAGTAACTGTGAATATTTCCGAGAGAATCCATTAAAGTTTGATTACTTATTAGCCATATCCAATTATTCATCTTCATCAATAAAGTTGGTTAAAAGAACTGATGATGAAGCGTTGATCCAATTAAGGATTTTCAATTTTTATAAGTTGTTGGTAATTGTCAAGAGCATAGAAATAGCATTGGTCAAGGTATTTGAATCATCGAATGACGAAGATGGCGACATGTTATTTCATAAGGTTTTCCGGTTTAACGAAAAGGATTTGATTGTTCAGGATTTTTTCACGTTAAAAATCGATAAGTTACGGAATCTCAACATAGGATTTGACAATTTCTTAGGTAATAACTTCTCCTACGATGACAACTTAAAGAATTTCATAAATGAGTGTAAAGTTGATACAATTATTGAAGAATTTAATCAAATTAATAAATCTACAAGTCCATCTAAGAAGTTACAAATCATTGTAAAATTTCAAAGAGATTTGATTGAAAAATTGTCTCAGTTTTTGAACACAAATGAAATCAATAACGATATTTTATTACCTGTATTGATTTATTTGATTGTTAATAAAGTTGATAATAATTTAGAGTTGATTTTAAATTTCAATTTCATTAAAAACTTCAACAACTTTATTGATCCTTATGAAATATACTTGTCATCAAACACTTCTTATACCCCACATTATAATGCTACAGTTTTACATGCCAATCATGCTCATAATGAAAGACACAAAAAGAAAAGAACCCTTTTTGATTGTTTGAATGTAGAGAATGAAGAAATAATTGATACCACAGAGTTCTTCAAATCTAATAAAGATTTGATTGCATATGCCAATAAGCATTATTTCAATAATAGTGAAAATAATTATTACCTAACCAACTTTGAAGCAGTAATCTTTTACATTCAAAGTGTAATGGTTAAGGAATTGATAGACATAGAAACCAATGAAGATATATTGACTGTCCCTGTACAAACCTTGGTAGAAAAACAATTATTCAAGTTTCCTACTACAGAAACCGAACCACAAGTTCCTTCACAAGTTCCTTCAATCAGCACTACTATAGATGGAAACAGGTCAAGATCATCATCATTATTCAATACATTGACCTCGAGAATTTCTGAGGCCACAAAAACCAGATCAAGATCTAATTCAAATGTCAAAACCAAAGAGTCTTTCCCAATGATCGATAATGAGAATTTGACACAACCTACTTCACCAATTTACCAGGACATGCCTGATAATTTCTCAATGATGAAGAACATTATCAATAGATTTGGCTCAGTCAGTGTATCACAATTTAGACCATTTGATGATGACGAAGAATCAGGGTTACAATCAACCAAACATAATAGATCAACATCCTTAGTTGAAAGATCAACTTCACCAAACTTTCAAAGACTGAGATCACCAACGTTTGAAGCATTGACTAGTCAAGTATCACCAAACAAAAGAAATAGTATTGCATCTAAATTGAGCTCGGGTGTTTCTGAAATCATGACTAAATTCAATACACCAGCCAATGCTTCTTTCAATGGTACCATTTCAGCGACAGTTCATAATGGATCAGTAAGTCACAACGGATCAGTCAGTCATCCCAACCATGGAACTAATGGATCAACAACATCTCTTAAATCTTTAGACGACAATGAAACCATCATTTCAAAAAGACCTGACTACACAAGAAGTAGAACTTCTAGTATGCAAGTCATGGAGAAGTGGTTCAATAATTTAAGTGCACAAAAGCAACCACCACCTAAACAAGATCCATCTGATTCAGTTAGTGATAGCCACGAGGGATCTGTGTTTAGTGCTCCATCAAAGGAATTGACCAAGTATCATAATGTCGATTTTGATGAGTTGACCATCAGTGATTTGAGAATGTTGAAGGTTTACTATGATCAATTGTGTAATGATTTTGGTATGAAGTTTGAGAGTAAGTCGACTGATTTGTTGACTGAGCCGGAACCTGAACCATAAATTGAGTCAAGTGAAGGTGCGCTGAACTAAATAAGTCATAAAAGTCGAGGGTCCAGAGTTCGAGAGGACATCATAGATTCGAGCTAGTCTTGAATATACATCATTAGAATATATCTCTATCTCTTTGTCTTTATATCTCTTTTACAGCAGCAGTGGTTCCTCACATGGAAAAGAAATCTATAGGATACCCTTCGAAAGTACAATGGCTATAAAAAGCAGTATATAAAGACACAAGACGTTACAGCTTTAACATCATCATCGCTTCTATGGTTCTTCTAGAGCGCGGCTCTAGAAATATCTAGAAGATCCCCACAAACACTACAAAACAACCCAAGACCAAACATGAAAATAAAATGAAAAGAAAACTCAATGATGATTTAATTACTCATAATGGTAAGAAAATTCGATTAGACAACTTTTTTGAAACTTTATCGCTTGATGAAAGACCTCACACTAATACATTTGTAAGTGATACATTCGAAATCAATCCTAATGTGAAGTCCTTTGAGTATAATGATAAGAACAAAGATGATCTTGGGTACTTGGCAGAGAAGTTAATGGAAGGGTATGTGAATACAGTGCAAGATGATTTCAAACTCATTAAGTATTATCCCACAGGCTATTTTATACTATTTCATTTCCAGAGATGGATAGTGAGATTATTCAATTCATTTATACGGAATTATAACGAAGCCAATGGTACAAAAGTGCCGAGATTGAAGAACTTTACCAAAGTTATGAAGTTTATTGAAATGAATAACTTTACATTTCATGATCTTTTGTACTTGGTGAACCAAGAGAATAAAATGGAATTAAAAAAGTATGAGAAACGGTTCCCTAGACGAAATGATAAGATAGAAGAGCTTGATATTGATTATAAAGATATCAAGTATAATTATTGGGATAAGATTCATCCTGAGACTGATTTTAATATGATAGATGATGATAACATGATGACTGATTCAGATATTGGTATAGATATGGATTGATTGTTATTAATATAGATATCTTCTTTGTACGGTACACCAGTTCTGCAAATGATTTATAGACGAACCGTTGATGGGTTCTAGAATTATCTAATAAGTGATATGATAAATGTTCCTGATTCTGATTCTGTACAATTGACTCACTGGTAACCTCAAACTCTTTTGGCCTCTTAGCCTAAGAATGAGCGAAGCGAACAAAGGGAGTCTGGGGCTAACCCTCAGTAAATCTTTACCAATCAATGCTTATCGAGAAAATACTACCCCTAATTCATAAACCTTCCTCTCAACATACTTATGGTTCTGGCCAAAAATGAAATGGTGGTAAATACTACGAGGCGGCACCGGGGGCGGTGGTGATAAGGGTGCAGCTAATTATGCAGCACCTAGCGAAAATCGCAAAACGCAACTAATGATCCAACTACCATTAGATAAAGTCCCCATTGATATAATATTCAGAATATTGAATTTCTTAACGATCGAAGAAGTTGAGGAATTGATTAAAAATCTTAACCAATTTTACTCCAGTACACCATCCCCTAAAATAGAAGAACTTTTGATATTTTGTTATCAGCGAATTTACCAAGGTAACTTTACCATATACTCAAATTCAGATAATGGAACTACATCAGTATTCGATAAGAGTCTAACCCTTGAACAATTTCAGAATAAAATCAACCAACCAACCACAAGCTCCCTTGAATCAACCATTTTCAGAAACACAAAACCAAAATTCATCAAGTTCATATTCATACGACAACCAACGGATTATTATCAGTTTGTAAAAGATTTGAATGAGTTTAGTAAGATGTTTGAAACCAAACATCAACAGTTGATTGATTACTTGTCGTCAGTATTACAGTATGGGATATATATAAATGGAAATAGTGTACTTGTCGAACCAACCACGTCATTCTTAGTCTCGATACTAAAGGTGCTTATATCCATCTCAAATGATGATCCTAAGAACCATTTATTCTGTGAAAAGCTTACCACTTTGACTATAAAATCAACCGATATAGGACACTATTATATCGATCAATGGTGTAAGCTTTTTTCCCGGTTTTCAAACGTTAAATTCTTGAATTTATCGGACAATTTGATTAAATCCGATACATTTTATAATGAAGAGATCATTGATATCCTAGGTAATTACTTCGAGTGGCCTCCAGCATTAACATACTTGAATCTTGATTCAAATTTCATTAATTACATTTCCACGAAGTTCTTAGAGAACTTACCGAAGACACTTCAGGTTTTAAGAATGACAAATAACTGGTTGGTGAAGGTGGGTTACGACGATGAGGAATATAACATTCCGACTCTCTTACCGAATTTAACAAAATTAGCATTGGATTATAATTCACGGTTAAGTAAGATCAATCCGAAAGCTTTGGATGGTGGTGAAGCTTTTAGGACTTTATCCATAAAAGGCTGCGATGTAGGGAATGATAATTTGGCACAGCTTAAAGACACTGGTAAGGTTAATGGCTTCAAGATATTCATTTGATTCAGACTCTTTTAATAGGGTTCGGCAGCTGACGAATCCTCTAGACCCTTAGTTTACTTACGGTGGAAGTTTTCTGAGGACTGGAAACAAATATAGGATGTACTATGTACAGATTTATAGAGGTTTAGGTTATAGAGATTGAGAAACACTCTTTTAGGAAAGCCGTAAACTCTTATCTTGTCCCTATAAGTGAACATTTATAGAGAAGTATAGATGCGAAATGATGGTATTGCCATTGAGTTCCAGTCTCTTCAGTCAGGTGATTGTCTCTATTTCTCTCGTGGGTAGTATATGAAGTGTTAAAAGTTACTGTGACTTAGTTCTAAAAGCCATATTCAGGGGAATTGATTATTAAGCCTTCACCAGTACATAGTTAAACAAGCACCTCATACTAACCTCAATAATCGACAAGTATCCCCCAAATTAAACCAACCAATTCCTTAGCCCCTAGGAATAATCCTACGCCCATTTCCCCTATTATAAAGTCATAGCACGCAATACACTCCAAGAATAAGGCCCTTTTAGTCCGATCAAGGAATTCAATTTCGCACTCGTACAGTGTATATACGACCTATGAAGCTACTAGGTATTTATAATAGTGGAATTAGACTAACCACAAAACCAACTAGAACATTCCATCTACATGTAAGACCGCAAACTAAGTTTAGATTTAATTCAACAACTGCCAAACAAGGCGCAAAACCGAAAAGTAATTTCAAATCAGATTTGTGGAATTTATTGAACTTAGCCAGACCTGAGATAAGGATCATCATAGGAGCATTAGGATGTTTAGTAGTGACTTCATCAATAACAATGACCTTACCATTGTTGGTGGGGAAGATCATTGATACTGCCAAGGTCGATAAAGATAAGGTCGACGATAACACTAAACAATTAGATGGACATGAGATTACCAGTATCACAGAAAGTACAGAGAAACCAGAAGAAAAAGAGGATCCAAAGATTTACTTCGGGCTAACAGCATCCCAATTCTATGCTACTACCACGGTTATGTTTGGAATTGGAGCTGTGACTAATTTTGGAAGAATTTACTTACTTAAACTTACAGGTGAAAAACTAGTAGCAAGATTAAGAGCAAGATTATTCTCCAAGATCTTAAGTCAAGACTCGTATTTCTTTGATGTCGGACCCAACAAGCAAGGAATGAAAGTAGGAGACTTGATATCAAGACTTTCGAGTGATACACAAGTGATATCCAAGAGTCTTAGTGGAAACATCAGTGATGGAGCCAGAGCATTTATTAGTGGAGGTGTTGGATTATCAATGATGTGTTATGTTAGTTGGCAATTAACATTAGCCATGAGTTTATTTTTCCCACCATTGATCTTAATGTCCACAGTTTACGGTAGCAGAATCAAAACTTTAAGTAAGAAAGTTCAAGAGAATTTAGGTGAGCTTACAAAGACCAGCGAAGAGAAATTAAATGGGTTAAAGACCATTCAAAGTTTTGCAAGACAGCCATTAGTCGTACATGAATATAATAAAGAGATTAGGAAGTTGTTCCAAACATCTATGAAAGAAGGGAAATTGAGTGGGATTTACTTTGGTACGAACTTGTTTTTAGGTAATTCAATGATTGTTGGACTTTTATATGTGGGAACGATGTTAATAGCCAATGGAGACTTAACAGTGGGGGATTTATCAAGTTTCATGATGTATGCAGCATATACGGGAAGTTCCATCTTCGGATTAGGGAACTTTTATACTGAGTTAATGAAAGGTATTGGAGCTGCTGAAAGAGTATTCGAATTAACTAACCTGAAATCATCAATCAACACTACATTAGGTAAAAAACCTCATAGTTTAGATGGAGACGTTATACTTAAAGACATATCGTTTCTGTACCCCTCCAGACCCAATATCAATGTATTCAATTCATTGAATTTACATATAAACCGTGGACAACATGTTTGTTTTGTAGGACCTAGTGGGAGTGGGAAATCAACAATTTCTCAATTATTATTAAGGTTTTATGATCCATCCAGGGGAAAAGTCATTGTGAATGACTATAATATCAAAGACTTAAATTTAAACTCCTACCGTAGTAAAATCGGTTACGTCCAACAAGAACCTTTGTTGTTCAGTGGTACTATCAGGGATAACATAACGTTCGGTAAAGATAACTGTAGTGAAGAAGAAATTCAACTTGCCTGTGATTTGAGTAATTGTACAGGATTTATTCGAAGTTTTCCCCACGGACTTGATACGTTTGTAGGACCATCAAGTTCCGGTGCACAATTAAGCGGAGGGCAAAAACAAAGACTTTCCTTAGCAAGAACCTTAATTAAGAACCCAAACATTTTGATTCTAGATGAAGCTACTTCAGCATTAGATCTGATCCTGGAGGAAATCGTCATGAGAAATTTAGGTCAATTATCAAGAGAGAAGTCAATTACTATTATTCTGATAGCCCATAGATTGTCAACTATTAGAAATAGTGAAAGAATTATTGTGTTGAGTGAACAGGGTGAGATTGTTGAAGACGGAAGTTTCAGAGAATTATATGGGGATAAATCAAGTGAACTCAACAAGTTACTTAAGAAGAGTGGAGTTTAAGAGATCACCGAGTCAAGTACCGAGTTAGTTAATATTGCTCGGAAAGACCGTTATCTCCTATCTCCTCTACCCCAATTACTTTAAAGTCATGTAAATAGATATAGATATTCACCAGTACACCTTAAGATTAGTCACTGCCTTGCTTTGCCTTACGTTGCCTACCCCTACCATTTAAACTTTATCTTTACTAAAGCCACTAAAAATCTGCGCTTACGTAATCGACATTGAATTGAAAAAGATTTTTTATGATCCATTGTAATTGCTTTGAAGGCTTGTAAAAGGCCATTATATGAGATCTAACTTAATATTAAGCCAACAAACTAACATCTAAGTTCTCTTGTTATTAGTGGTTATCGCTTAAGATTATGCACAGAATCATCGTCGCAGAGTAAACAATTAAACGCACCAAAACCGTTATCAAAAATTCACATGCATCTTCAAATATATGCGTTAATCGGATTTTCTTATAATTAAGGTACATAACCGTAATTAAACGTATGATTAGAGATAATCCGATAACCAACAAAATCTAGCACTAATCCAAACTAAAAGTTTTTAATTATAAACCACAAATCAATTTAGTTATAAAAATCAAATATCCAGGGGATAACATTTTTCATTAGATTGCGTACAGAGACACAAAAGCAAACCGCTGATAAAAACCTAAAGTCCGTATAATTGCCACAATTATGGATACAATTGATAGGGGTTCTGAAGAACGTCCTAAGGATATTAGTACATCAGATATGAATGATAACAATACAAGAATTGACGATAATGATAGTATTGAAGAAGATTCACCCCATCTTAGAGCTGACCAAAGAAGTCGTCATTTGACTTATGAAGATAATCCGAATCAACCGTTATACAAACATAAGTTCAAGTGGAGAGTAATACCATCAATACAGGAACTGATAAATTATTTACAGTCGGGTAATGATCATCATTCCTCACATAAAGATTTACCTACCCCGGATAATTTACCCGATGGCTCTAGCCAAACCCAACCAGAATTTATGGGGTCAGGGCCAGGGTCAAATTCTGGTATAGAGTCTCCTGATGATGAAGTTGATATGGCAAAAGTTGATATCACAAAACCACAAAGGAACTTTTTTGACATGATAGTGTCATCTCAAGTTTATTCCGATGTCTATAATTTTGTCCATAGGAACAGAAGTGACAGTAAGGCTTCCGGTTCTAGGCCCGAAAGATTGTTTGGATATGCCCTTGATGATGATTTCGAGAGCGTTATAGACGATGATGCAGTAACAAACGAACACATAGAAGGAGAGGAAGAAGAAGATGACGAAGGTGTTGAGAGTTTGACAGAAACTTTGCACAGTGAGTATACAGATATAGATGAATTCGAGGATGCCACAGAAGGAGATGAAGAAAGACCTCCAACTCCACCTAAGCTTAATGATGATTCCGAATCTACATTGAAATCGGCCCTTCTAGACGAATCAGTATCGAATTCTTCAAGTCTTATGAACAGATTAAATATTGATGATAATCCTATAAATTATGATCTTTTAACCCCGTTCCAGAAATCTATTCTTGACCATCTTCAGTTTTATTATAACGGTGGAGTGTTGATGAAATTCAAAGAGGATTTCGAAAGATGGGAAGATACCAAAGATGTGAAGTTTATGAAAGTAAAGTTAAAGATTGCAGAAAGATTACAGAAGGTGTTCCAATTAAGGTCCGAGGATAGGTTTTATTCAGGATTCACTACCTGGTTAATAAGAGATGTATTCTTACAAGGACATGTTTACCTTACCCAAGATGCCTTGTTGTACTTTGCTTTCTTGCCACAAAAGTATAGAAACACTAACTCCATTAAGGGCGATTACCATGACGATAGTGACTTTTATATCCAAACCGGGAGTTTGACTATGAAGACCAAGAAGTATGGTGAAATTCTAAGTACTGTACTTACCACCAGGTTTTGGGCTATTTTAAGAAGTGGAACTTTATCGATATATTCCAACCCTACCGATTTGTATTTCCCTACGTTAGTAATAGATTTAAAGTCGTGTGTCAAGGTGGAGATCTTAGATAAATACCAGCCTAATTTAGATCGTCCGTCAACAACTTCACTCCACCATGGTAGCAGTCATACTAATAGTCCTAATGGGGTATTATCTCCACGAGAAGCGATGTCTAGGCGTAATTCTGATGACTATTTCAATTATGAAGATGAAGAGATCAGTAAAATGTTAGCCCAAGAAGTCGAAGAAAACAAAGAAAGTCTTAGTAGTGGAGTCTGGTTCAAAATCACCACCAATAAGAAATCATATAAGTTTCAAACCGATAATATGTTTTCAGCTCGGGAATGGGTCAATAATATCACTAAATTAATGTTTCAAATTCACAATTCTAATTCTAAGAATGAGGTGTTAGTAAAGATCCCGTTCAGTCAAATTGTTAAATGTGATCGTAGAAACTTATTTCCAAGTTCTGAAGATGTTGATGGTACCCGATTTGATGATGAAGCACCGGCTACTTATTGTATACGTTATAAATCCCCTCAAAACGTCAACAGAGTCCAGCAGAAGATTAATGAAAAAACTAAGAAAACAGGTGATAATTTAGAAACATTATTCTTCACCTTCTTCTCCAAAAGTGATGAGTTCAACGACACGGTCAACAGAATCATCAATGAGCGTGAAGCTGAAAAGGAAAGAGATAAATCATCTGATGACTACTCTAATAGTATCCTTGCCAGAATGAAGTTACACAAAGAAACCGTTGACGATGAACCATTACTGACATTGGTACCCGGTGGTAACAGTGATAATATCATTGATCAGATCAGTTCATTCAATGAAGAAATTGCTGAATTGTTTACTCATACTGAGGCATCTAATTCCAAGATAAAGAAGTTGGGTAAGAGCTTAGCTTCAAGAGTTTTGGGAAGAGGCAAGAGGTCAAATAGTAGTGGGCATTCTAACGCTCACCAAGAGCATGGTACTATTCATGGCACTGGTACTGGCCATAGTAGCCTCGGTAGTGGACATATTAGTCCCAGAGAACCAATCAGATCAAATTCGAGTGTCGATATTAATGCTCCAATTCCAAGACCATCAGTATCACCAGCTTTGTATTCATCCTCCAACAGTATCAATACTTCACCTAGTGAAACACAGGTTGTTTCCCCAGTAGACCTGATCCATAGATCCTACTCCACCTCCCCTTCCAACATCAACTTACCACGACAATTATCATTAACTGGACTCAAAAACCTTAATATGAGTTTTGAATTGTCGTCTAAGAAGCTCAAAGTCGCAGAAGATAGGTATAATTCCGCTACTGAAGATGATAAAAAGTCTTCAGACAAAAACAACCTAAATTTCAACAGCGACTTGAAAGCTCCAATTGCCATCAATGCCGCCTTACCCGGTCCTTTGAATTTAGCAGATCCATCAGAATATGATGAGGAAGATAAAAAAGATCATAAACTTAAATATTTTGGTAAGAGTATAAAAGCTTTAGGAAATGTATCAAGTGTGTGGAATGCTCAACCAAGTCATTACATAAGACTTGATGAACAAGATCCCTATTACAAGGTTGATGAAAGTGCTAGAACCATTGGTAACAAGCATTTCAGGAACCACTTTTCATTATCCTTATCCAACAGCTTAGCTGCCAGTTATTTCTGTCATGTTATCAGAGCTTTGCCTGTATATGGAAAGTTATACATTGGAAATGAAATGATATGTTTTAGGAGTTTGCTCCCCGGAGTATCTACACGAATGATATTGCCGCTTAAGGATGTAGAGAACTGTTACAAGACCAAGGGAACCAAAATCACTTATTCTGGGTTGATTTTGGTGATCAAAGGAAAGGATAGATTGTTTATCGAATTCAGTTCTCAGAACTCTAGAGACGATTGTCTTGAAATGGTTTTGGAAATGTTACACAAACTTCACGGTACGGAATCGTGGGTTCCAAAGGCTCATGAATGGGGTAGAAATTATAATTTGGAATTAGGAAGACAACGTCTTAAAGAAGACGTTGATGTTTTCAAGCCATCAGAGGATTCATTAAAACAAGCAAAAATCCGTATTGAAAATGCTAGAGTGAAATTATTTGAAGATAGGTTCAATGCAGCTGCTGGTATTCAAGTTCCTTTAGTATTGGAAGATTCACCCTTCTTCAAAACCGAAATCAAACCTTCTACCTCGTACCATTTTGTGTTGTTAACCATCGGATCAAGAGGTGATGTCCAACCATATATTGCCTTGGGTAAAGGATTAATTGAAGAAGGACATAAAGTAACAATTGCTACCCATTCCGAGTTCAAAGACTGGATTGTAGGACACGGAATATTATTCAAAGAAATTGCTGGAGATCCTGGTGAATTGATGTCATTGATGGTAACCCATGGTTCATTATCTGTAGCCTTTATCAAAGAGGCCAGTGCTAAATTTAAAGGATGGATTAATGATTTACTTAGAACATCATGGTTAGCATGTCAGAACGCGGATATCTTGATAGAAAGCCCTTCAGCTATGGGTGGAGTTCACATAGCTGAAGCTTTAGGTATTCCCTATATGAGAGCGTTCACTATGCCATGGACAAGAACTAGAGCTTATTCCCATGCATTTGTATTACCAGATCAAAAGAAAGGAGGATCATACAATTACTTAACTCATGTGATGTTTGAAACCGTTTTCTGGAAAGGTATTCTGTCCCAAGTCAATAAATGGAGAGTTGAAACCTTGGATTTACCTAGAACTAACTTGTACAAGTTACAACAGACAAAAATTCCATTTTTATACAATGTTTCCCTGACAGTTTTACCACCAGCCGTTGATTTCCCAGATTGGGTTAAAATCACTGGATACTGGTTCTTGGATGAAGGTGTAGCTGAAACTTATTCTCCACCCAAAGAATTATTAGAGTTCATCGAAAGAGCTAGCCAGGATCAAAAGAAAGTAGTGTATATTGGTTTTGGATCGATTGTAGTTGGAGATGCTAAGTCTTTAACAAAAGCCGTGATTGAGGCAGTTCTAGATGCAGATGTACGGTGTATTTTAAACAAAGGTTGGTCTGATAGAATGACCCAAGACAACAAAGAAGTGGAAGTGGATTTACCACCAGAAATATTCAATTCTGGTGCTATACCTCATGATTGGTTATTCCCAAGAATTGATGCTGCTGTACATCATGGAGGATCTGGTACTACCGGTGCTACATTAAGAAGTGGTTTACCAACCATCATCAAACCGTTTTTCGGTGATCAATTCTTCTATGCCTCAAGAGTTGAAGAAATTGGGGTTGGTATAGCCTTGAGAAAGTTGAATGCCAAATCATTAACTAAAGCTTTGAAAGTAGCAACTTCGGATATTAAAATGATTGAAAAGGCCAAGAAGGTTAGTGAACTGATTAGAAATGAACATGGAGTATTATCGGCGATTGAAGCGATTTATTTACAATTGGAATATTCAAGATCGTTGATTATTAATAAGCAGTTGTCTAATGAACTGAGAGGCAAGACTTCGGGTGTCCAGACTCCAGCTACTGATGATTTAGAGAGTGAAGATGATGATGAACTTGACTATTAACCGAGCGTAGAGACGTTAATAGTTGGGTATCTAGTTTAATGATTGTATTATAAGGACAGTTATGTTATGATAATATCTTAGAGCTAACATTAGCTTAGAGAGTTAACAATGTAAATAGTTATTCACGTGTTACGATATCATTAGTCATTTATTCATCTACTCTAGTTTGCAGTACTTAGTACAACCTTTTTCCTCACTAGGTTTGGGTTCAGGTTGATCTCTGTCTCTTAGAAGGGTACTCTTCCACGGTCACTTCATTAAAACTTGATAATGGTGATGGTAAATCATACTTCATCTTCGACACAGGTTGGATATTGGTATTCCTACGTTTCAAAGCAACTCTACTGGCTTTTATTTTTTTCGGTGTAGTTGGAGGTGTTATCTCACTTGGATATTCAGGTTTTATCTCTATAACTTCTTGTTTGATTTTCTTTGTTTCTTGTTTAATACTTTTAGACTCTTGCTTCAAGGCCTTCCCTTGTTTCACAGCTTTCTCCTGTTTTATAGCTTCCTTTTCTTGCTTGATGAGTTCTTTCTCCTGTTTGATAGCCTCTCTTTCTTGCTTGATAAGTTCTCTCTCTTGCTTGATAGCTTCTCTCTCTTGTTGTTTTTCTAACTTCTTCAAATCTAATTCTTGTTGAGTTAAGAATAAATCAGGAATTTCTTGCTTTAAAACTCGTATAAAATCATCACAATCACTTAACACTTGATAATCAATGATTTTATCCCACGAATTATTGACAACTGTCTTATTAACGAATATAACTTTACCACCATTATCATGAATCATTTTAGCCAAGTTCTTAACTAATTTTTTGACTCCATCGACTTTTAGTGAAGTACCCATGATAATTAATAGATCTGGTTTAGCTTTGATATCAATATTTAATCCTTGAGCTAAGATTTCAGATTGTGGATGGTGTTCTCCGTATAAAACAATCCCTGGTCTTAAAATCCCGATATTTCCCGTCAATCTCTTACCTTCATATAAACGTTTATAATAATTATTCTGACAATTCAAGCATTCAGGATTGTTTCCATTAGATAACATGTTTCTATAAGTTTTATTCCAGTTGAAGTTGGTAAAACATTGTGTACAAGATAATTGATTCAAGTTTCCATGCAATTGCACTACATCTAAATTCTTCCAGTTTTTATTGAAATTTGAATTAATAGCTTTCTGATTACCTTCAATATTAAACTCACTTAAATCTATACCGGTTTTCAAACTGAGTTTAGCTTCTAATCCATCGATGTTTTGGGTATAACATCTTAATAGTTTATTCTTGTCTTTTAAGGTTTTGATGAATTTATGAGTTTCGGTAGGATGAGCCAGTAAACTTGAACTATAAAGTGATTCCATAAAGGTACAGAATAATTGTAACGTAAGCTCGTCTCTGAATAACGATATATCGAATAAATCTTGTCCTTTTATAACAGTTTTGGGATACTTGGACTTTACTAAATTGTATAATCCGTCGTCGGATCTGAAATCAGGTATACCTGCATTACAGCTAATTCCAGCACCAGTTAAAACTGTTGATTTCTTAGCTTTGAAAATGATTTTGGATACTTCGGTGAGTTTAATACTAACCTCTGACGGTAATTCATGAATAGATTTATTAGAGTTTTCCTCTAACAAGTTAACTACTTTCATTCTTCTCGAAATTCTCTTCGTGTACTGGTTTTTGTTCTATACTCTTCGTGTGTTTAACTTTGGGTTTGTGGTTTTTATATCCTATGTGTTGTTCAGTCCCCTTTGTGGTCTACGTCCTGGGATTTAGTCTCTTGGTTTGTTAACAACTCTAAACACTTTTCAACTCTCAGTAATTACTTGTCTTAAAACCTCAAACTTATGCTGTATGTGATATATACTAATTTGGAAATTTTTAGTAACTTGAAAAAATTACTTACTATATTAAGAATGATTGTAAATAAGAAAAGTTTTATCGCAGGTTTTATAATATCTGCGAGTGACACGATTATGGAACGAAGGGGTATGAAATTGGTGTGAGCCTCGCGCTAAATCGTGACAAAAACAGTATAAATAGAGTATGGTAGCGTACTCGAAATATGGAATCTTCATAAGCCTAGAGAGCTTCCCACCATTCCTATTCTTCTACATTTAACTAATATGGTTCTCTGGATTTTGCCTTTAGCATCTTTTGCATGGTAAACCTCAAATACCATATGGAGTACTTAAACTTTAAGGAGAATCTACGAAGTGATTCTAAACACTTTAGATTATAAGGGAACTGATTGATTTCACTATAAAGATAGAATAAGAGATCATAAGTTCTGTAAGAGAAAATCAACCTTAAACTATTATCATCAACCTTCCAATGCATAGACGAGATAATTTAGTAGAAAAGTTTGCAAAGTCTTTTAGATAGGATTGGCGCCAATCAATATTCCTTCATGAAAATTATTCTACCATTTGATCAATTTATTATGCCTAAGAATGTAAGTATAATCTATATCTAGGCCTTCAATAATTTACTGAATAGAAATCTGATATATATTATACACAGTGGCTTCCATGTTCGACAAATACAGACGATATAAAACTGATGTTGTACTTGTCCAAGATTCGAGAGGTAGTTACTTAATTGATTATGTTACGACTTCGACTTAATTATTCAAAATGAATCAACTTAGTATAAGTAGAGTAGGTTAAGAGAAAAATCGCCGCCTAGTGTATTTACGGGGCGTTTGATTATTCAACATAGGACTTTCAGCATAAGAACAGCTTAATTGAAGCTTTGATGCATGTTTTGGTTCAATGTCGACTAATGGTGAAGAGACCCTGAAGGCCTTGGATTCCATAGAACGAAAGTTGTGGATTCTGCTGATTACACTGGCGCACTAATCACTCGGTTTATTTGACTTCCACCTAAGAGTTACTTCTAATCTTCATACATAATTGATAGTAAAGTTATGGTGCTATGTTGGAGTCAAATTAGATCCAACTGAGCCTTGTTGCTAAGAGATACCAAATCATGCAAATGAAGACCTATTCACAATCGAATTGCACTTTATCATACAAGATTCTAATCTCTTGATTCGTGCATATTCATCATATCAGTGCTGCAGAAGAAGTGAATAAACAAAACATATAATAAAAACTAAAAGGGACGAAAGAAGCAAATTAATTCATGAGGAATTGAAACTGAAAATTGAATTGATCCGGTAACTATATCTGTATCCGATGGTTACTTAAAGCATCCAAAATAAGTTTACTGATAAAAGGAAAAGTGGAGAAATGAGCTTGTAAACTGGTATAGTTCCTGGACTGCTTTCACCACTTGAGCCATTTGAGCTGCTTGAGCCATTTGAGCCACTTGAGCCATTTGAACCACTTGAGCCACTTAAGCCATTTGAGCCATTAGAACCAGCTGGTGCCGTTGGGGATGGTGGAGTAACATAGATACTTGTGGAGGTAGATGTATATGTTACTGGTGTCTTTGCTCCGTCAGGGGTAATAACACTAGTAATGACTGATGTTACGACAACTTGTGTGGTTGGTCTACTAAAAGTGGTATTGCCGTAAGGTGGAGTTGAAAGGCTAGGGGTGTCGACAACTTCAAAAGAACTTCTATCTGAATCAGTTGTGGTATAAGTTGATGTGAAAGATTCCGACCAGGGTGTATAGGTGGTAGATATTTCCGGTTAAGGAGAACTTGGAGTTGGCGTCTCGACAACCTCATTAGCACTGTATTAGGTCAAGACAGTTATTAGCGAGTTTGAGCACCTGAAATTGGATATAATTAGAACTCAAAGAGAGGCTCGTGGGTACCAATTCAATTTGGTGTCTAAGGTCTTTTCTAAATTTATTACTGTTGACACTCTTAAGACAACGTTTGCGTTCGATAGAGTTACTGAGGGTATTGAAAAGATGTTGAAATCGTTTTGTACCCGTACATTATACGTATAAACTCTCCATACTCCGAAATAGACAATTATCTGGTAAGGTTTGACTTAACTGAGAAAAACTTCACTTCATTGCTCGATCAAGTTGCTTAAGTGCTCTGACTGTTAACAGCCAACTCCATAATCAACCTCGTAGCTAAATGTAAGAATGGATAAGCCAGGAATGAACTCATTTCATCCAAGTCTTGTTTATTCTCTTTAGTATTCTCCCAGCCATCGAATTTGAAATCAACAAGATAATTATTTGGTTCCAATTGGAACAATTGGATTTGCATCTTCATCATATCAGAATCTTGATCTGTCATTTGATGATCTTCCATTTGATCATCAACGATACAAGGTCCATATTTCCATCTAACTCTAATAGTCCATAATTCTTCTTCAGTGGGTTTAGCCCATTCTGCTCCTAAATTCTTTAATGCTCTATAAATTTCTCCCATAACATCTAATGGGTAACTTCTTGACCTTATACCGAAATGCCATCTAGTCTTTGATTTCTTGGTATTTACAGGAGTCAATTTACTTTGATTAATATTATTCTGTGTCTTTTCTAACATATAAGCTCTGTGAATCGATGGTAATGATGTTGGTAAAATAGCTATTGAGCTATTTGGTAAAGTTGATAAATCTGGTACTTGAGCTAAGGTTTGATATGTTAAAGATTGTTGAACCCCTGGGGTACGATGACTTATAGAGATATTGTTTGGGAGTTCAGCACCAGTTCCATTGTTATTAGGAGAAGCACCACTATCCCAGGCTGGCGGTGAACTACTTAAGAATCCATCCATTTGATCAGATTTATTCTTCTTTAAATCTTTGACTAAAGCTCTGTTATCTTTCATTAATAAATAAGCATCTAAAATTTCATTGTTGGACTTATTTGAGGGGCTTGGATTTTGATTAAATTTATTCAATACATTCAAAATTTCATCCTTTTCGTATCCCATGGTTTGAGTTAATGCCATTATAACGTCATCATCGATTTCAACCTTATTCTGTTTCAAGTTGGTATCTTGAGGTAACAAGTACTCTTCAATATTTTGTTTGAACCATTCATCTTCCATGATTTCATGAATAGTGATTCTATTTAATGGATTAACAACTAACATTCTGGTTAATAAGTTCTTTGCACCACTACTTAAATAATTAGGTAATGTATAAACCCCATTACTAATTTTCTTGAATAACGCAGGAATAAACTCATCATCAAATGGTAATCTTCCACATAACATAACATATAAGATAACCCCTGATGACCAAACATCAACCTCAGGACCGGCGTATAATTTACCCGATATAACTTCAGGTGCAGCATAATTTGGACTACCACAACTAGTTTTTAAGAAATTTCCATCAGTCATAATATTCGATAACCCAAAATCAGCAATCTTGACATTAAGTTTATCATCCAACAAAAGATTCTCAGGTTTCAAATCACGGTGGACAATCTTGTGTCTATGACAATACTCCACGGCAGCAATGATTTGTTGGAAAAATCTACGAGCTTCATCTTCGGGCATTTTTCCTCTTTGTACAATATAATCAAACAATTCTTTACCGGCGAATTCGATAACCATAATTATATCATCTTTAGATTTAATGACATCGTATAATTTAATGATATGGGGATGACGCAACAATCTAAGGTAACTGATTTCTCTTTCAACTCTTCCTTGCATATCGGACTTAGCTAAAGTCTTACGGTTAATGATTTTAAGGGCAACTCTTTGACCAGTTGTTAAATGTTGAGCTAATTTGACTTTACCAAATGACCCTTCTCCAAGAGTTTTGATCACTTGATACCTTCCGATTCTGTTAGCGGGATTTAAGTCTGGAAGTTGTTCTTTATCTTTTTCTTTCTCTTTATGATGATGATGTTCATGATCACCATGGTGGTGATGATGATGGTGGTGGTGTTCTTTTTGACTCATTGGATTGACGTTGTGCGAACTCCTCCTTTCCAGTTGTCTTGCCCTGCGAACCGATCTTTGCTCATGACCCGTTTCTTACTGTATCCTTTACCATGGAAATGCTTAGAGGTACCAATGGGTCATAAATGAAGGGGAAGAAGGTTATTGCGTCTATTAAAATCTATTTATATCTATAACTTCGGGTTCATATGTCTTATGACGTTTTGATGCATTATAAGTCGAGTGGTTCTTTCTTTTTTGTGCTTTATTCGTGTTTTTTTGACTGTTTTCAACATTAACGTCTTTCGTTGTATTTTCTTTTGTCTTATTCGTACTTTCTGTATCTTCTTCTTTCTTTTCTGTATCGTTTTCTGCCTTTGCTGTATCATTTTGAGTATTTTTACTCTCTTTTTCATGACTTTCTCCATCATTCTTATCCACATCCTCTTCTTTCTTACGCTCTTTTTCATTGGTAACTCCCGCTTCTTTATCCTCCTGCTTCTGTAACAATTTCTCCCATAAGTTCTTACAAAATTCCATAGCATCATCACCTAAGAATTCCACCAATTGTCCATATATCTCCTTGATATCTGGCTCATCTTCCTTGATAAGTAATTCGTATATGTAATCAACTAAAATATCATCATCCGGTACAATTTTATAAATTTCCTTTGATATCCATAATTTCAAAAATTGTTTGTTCAATTTTGTGATATTCACCTTTTGTTTAAAAACCTTGGGATACTTCATGAAAACAAAAATAAATAAATGAAAAAAAAAGGTTCAACAAAAACTGTTTGTGGATTGTCTTTGTGATATCTCTGTGGTTATGTTCGTATATTACGGTTGTTGGGGATATGGTTGTTAAGAAAAATAATGCCTAATGTGGGTAAATATTGGGGGTTGTCGTGGAAATGCGAATCTGATAGGTTGCAAAAAAAGATGTTTATGATTTTTGAAACCACTCCCTTATTCCACCATCACTGAAGGTATTTTATAAATTGGTTTTAGGGTTCATTTATTCTTTATTGAAAAGTATAAATAAGTGTGAAAGGTCACACAAAGACAGACCAAAGTTTCGTATAGAGTATTTACGTGATTTGTTGTATATAAAACTTACCACAAAGTTACAGATCATAGACTCAACACACGAATTCATTCATACAAAACTCCCTTAAACCATAGAAACTTTACACATAAAAGAGGATTTAAAGACAGGTAAAGCACCACAAGAATACAAAATGAACTTTAAAGAAGAAGAGATTTCATTTACATCAAGTTCCACAACATTTACACCAAACACATCAGTTTCTTATTGTACACCAAGATCCCATTCAGCGATTGAAAAATTGAACAGCCTTGAAGATTTGAGTCATGTTCAATTGCCACCGAATATCTGGTCAACTGCTTATAAGAATTTCGATCCTTTAGATAAAGACTTGGATGATTTTAAGGGTAAACCAGAAGGCGGTAAAGAAAAAGGATGGGAAAAAGGATGGGTAGGATGGGACAAACATTTTAATCTTGATTATAAGTATCACAAAAACGATTCGATTAGTCCATTCACTAATCCAATCGAAGAAAAGTCGGATGATAGATCTAATTCATGGAGTTTAAACGATCAAAATGAATCGATGCCAAATCAAACTTTTGGTCAAACTTGTGGACTAACTTATAATCAAAGTCAATATAATTACACACCTGAACTATCAAGAACTTCATCAAAGAATTTCGAACAAAAAATCCCACCACTTGCCCATCCTAAACCTTTGAGTGCTTCCCAATCTTTAAATATTTCCCAGCCTTTAAATGTCTCCCAGGTTTCAAATTCCAGTGTTACAAAAGGAGACAGAATCCACTACTTCAAAGATTATCTAGGTAACTACTTTGCAGTTAGCAACAATTCCAAATTCTTTGTTATCAAATCATTCAATTTAACTGATGTCAATGCTCTGTTTATTAATAACATTTGGGCCCTGACTGAATTAGGCAATAAAAGATTATCTAAGGCATTCAGATCATGTGATGATGTTTATTTGTTCTTTCTGGTTAATGGAAGTGGAAAGTTTTGTGGAATTGCTAAAATGACTTGTGATATTGATTTCAATCAAAGTAGTGATATCTGGTCAGAAATGTCTAAATGGAAAGGAATTTTCAAAGTTGATTGGCTATTGGTTAAAGACGTACCCAATAAATATTTCCAACACTTTAAAATTCAAACCAACGACAACAAGGCAGTTACTTATTCAAGAGATACTCAAGAGATTCCATTTGACATTGGTATTAGCATGTTTAAGATCTTTAGTAGCTTTAAACATTCAAGTTCTTTCTTGATTTAAATTGACCGAAAGCGATCTCATACGAGGTCTGATAATTCAATGGGTGATTTTGATCCCCTTAGTGGTAATGTTATAAATGTTTGTATTATGTGATTGTGATATATGTTTGAGATATATCGTATCCTCTACCTCGCTTTTGTGTCAATTCTCAACTCGCAATATCACCCCATGATAAGACAATTTACAACGTCCACAAAAAGACTTGTGGAATTGAAAGATATAAAGTATGGATCACTTTCCAGAGCTCAAAAAGCTTACCTTGACAGGTTAGTACGTGTTGACCAAGCTGGAGAATTAGGTGCAAATTTAATTTATAATGGACAATATTTAGTATTAGCAACTAAGTATCCTCATTTAAAGCCAGTGTTACAACATATGTGGGATCAAGAAGTTCACCACCAAGAAACCTTCAATGATTTACAAGTAAAGAGAAGGGCTAGACCTTCTTTGTTGACACCTATATGGAAAGTTGGGGCTTTAACTTTAGGAGCTGCCACAGCTTTATTGAGTAAAGAAGCAGCTATGGCTTGTACGGTAGCGGTCGAAACTGTTATCGGAAACCATTATAATCAACAATTGAGAGTATTGATGAATCAATTCGAAGTTCCTGTTTATGATAAGGAGACCGGTGAATTGATACCAGTTGAGAAGTTAGGTGAGTATAAGGTATCACCGGAAATACAACATTTTATGAAGATTGTGAGTGAATTCAGGGATGAAGAATTGGAACACTTGGATACTGCCATTGAGCATGATGCTGAAAAGGCTGTGCCTTATTTGTTGTTGACAGAAGCTATTAAGTTGATAGTCAAGGGAGCAGTTTTCACTGCGGAGAGAATTTAGTGAAAATTCAAGCCGAAGCGACTGAGTGTGTCCTAAACAAACTACGAACTAATTAATTAGTGGTCACCGCCACTAATGTTCTAAATAGGGCCCATGGCCAATGTAAATAATTGTAAATAAATCTACTCACTGTTGTCTATGTCTCATGTCTGTGTCGCTTATATACATCGCGAGTGCGGCACAAATCAAAACAATCATGTCAAGACCAAATTCAATCTACAGAACTTCAATTCACAAACGAAGAAGTTATGGTATACAAGATCTGTTCCCATTATTAGATTTTAAGGAGATCAGTGTATGCTTACAAAGTTGTGATTTCACCGCCAATGAGGAATTAGTTTCAAGACCTTCAAGTCAATATATTAGATCATTAACTGAACAGTTACTAGATGCATTTATGGGAATATCCATTGAAACTATCGAGAAGAAGGTTAGATTAGCCAAGGAAAAGACCAAGACTAATGCGGATGATAATAATTTGAACGGGACCCAGGTAAACGGTACAAGCCAGGGCAATAACGGTGGACAAAATGAACAAGGAGGAGAACCAAACGAAGAATTTGAAACTGACGATATATCAACATTGATCTTAATAACATTATTCCGAAACGCCAATGATTTCTATACGATGATTGGTATAAATGACTTTTCCCTCCAGGATATAGTTAAACCTGATCCCCAAAGAACAAGAAGGATTTTAAGTGCAGTTGTTAATTTTGCCAGGTATAGAGAACAGAATTCAATTGATTTAGAGAATCTATTAGCGTTATGTGATGGGAATTTGTCGACAATCAAAGGCATTAATGACGAAAATGCAGTTATACGGAATAACATCACAGGGTTACAATCAGAAATCAATCAGTACGAGAGTAAAGGGAACTTGAAACAAATCAATATTTATAATTCCAAACTCGAAACCGAGTTGAAGAAACTCAAACGCCAACAAGAACAATTAACCAATGAACACAGTCAGTATAAAAATGAAAAGAACCGGTTAATAGAGAAACTTGAAGATTCCAATTACCTTATAATAGATCAAACCAATCAGATTGAAAACCTCAAGGATTATGATAAAATCAACCTTGAAGTATTACAAAAGATCATCGAAGATTTGAAGACTAATTTGACGAATTATCAACAAACATTGAGTGACCTAGAAGTCAAGAATCGTAATATTTTAATTACTATTGAAAGTATTCAAACTTTGCAACAAGAATTAAAGAGCTATTTCCGAATTTTAGAGGAGATTTTAAATGATATAAACCAGAAGGATGAAATATCACAAAAGTCTACCAGGTATCAAGAGTTTTTAGAACAACAAGCCTTAACAACCAATGACTTAAATCGTCAAATCCAACAATTGAATCGTCAATTGTCCAGCAGTGAAGATAAAATCACCAAATTAAAGGTCCAGAGTCAGGAAAGAATTACTCAAAGTAAGAATAAATTGAATGACTTGAAAGTTCAGTATGATAAGTTATTAGACGAAAGAAACGTAACCGAGGGTGAGTTGAATAAGAGAAAGGAATTGATTAATGAGATGGAGAATAAGATACGGTTGACCAATCTGGAGTTTGATAATGAGGTGAAGAGTGCTGAGTTAGCTGTAGCTAAGTTGAATTCTCATTTAAGGTTGTATTTGACGGAAATGAACACTAAACTCGATTAATTTGAGCAAAAGTATCAAAATTTAGATGAGATAAAGAAGTAAGAGAAGCTCATAACAAAATGTATATTTCCAACAGAGAAATAGAGAAACCAAAATCAGCATTTCATAATCAAAAACAAAGCATCAATAATGTTAGGAAACCACAACAAAAGGTAAAGAAGCAAGGGAACCACTTGACTTACTAGAGTATAAAGGACTCCCTGTAAATTAGTGTATATTAGTATCTTATGTAAATAATAAAATTAATTTTTATCTGAGCTACTAACAGATGCTTCATTAATCATTCTATCTTCAGGTTTTTCCGAAGTTTCTTCGGTTTGTAGAGGTAAACTATTTACTGAATTTGTGTCTATATCCTTGGTCTCTATATCTTTAGACTCTTTTTCCTTTCTTGCAACATTTTCATCCTTAGGCAACCTCTTATTGGTAGTAAATAATGTACTAATCAATAAAACAGCGGAAACTGCAATCGAAAAGTAGTAGACATTGTATAAGGAATCTAAAAATGATTCTAACATTTTATTTCTTAATGAATCTGGAAATTCATTGATGATTGACGGATCAGTGGCAATTGACTTGGTAGATACACCACTTAAAATTTGGTAATCGGTTGATCCTGGATCTAATTTAGCTAAAATGTTTTTAATATTTGATTTGACCGAAGTTTGTAGTATAACTTGTCCTATGGCTATACCTATGACCCCACCAAGGGACTTTGTGAAATTCATATATGCAGTGACGATGATCATAGCTCCAGGAATATCACGGGGAGCACATAATTGAGCTGAGATAATCACACATTGGAATGATAATCCTGCGGCTATACCGTTGATGATCAATACTCCAAAATGTAAGCCTGTAGTTAATTTCAACTTGAATAGAAGTAGAAGGCCACTACCGACTAATGCAAATACTCCACATCCAACAAATGTGATTTTGACTGTTCTGGTTACTTTCATAAACACCCCGTTGAATATTGCTGATAATGACACGGTAATAACAAATGGTAACAAATTGACCCCAGACTTATAAGCGGAGTCATTTTGTACCACTTGGAAGTAAATGGCCAAAAACACCACGTTCACCATAAACTGAGCAAATGAAAAGAACCCAGCTATACTTGACATTAAAATTTGAGGAGTGGTGATAGCTTGACTGATGATCAATGGGTTGGGAGAAAATTTAAAGTTATATACACAAAAAACAATGACTAATAATCCTCCAAGAACAAAACAAGATATAACAGCACCAGAATTCCAAGTGAATTCATTACCACCAAATGTTAATGCTAAAAGGATTAAAATCAATCCAGCCGTTACTAAAAATGTTCCAATGTAATCGATCTTGGATAATTTAGCCTTTAAAGTTCCTGCAGGAATTGGAGGGTTGAATGCTAAAAACAACGCAACAGCCCCTATACCACCAATAGGTAAATTAATCCAGAAACACCATCTCCAAGTGAC
The DNA here is from genome assembly GCA_030572395.1 of Yamadazyma michaelii. Classification (NCBI taxonomy): domain Eukaryota; kingdom Fungi; phylum Ascomycota; class Pichiomycetes; order Serinales; family Debaryomycetaceae; genus Yamadazyma; species Yamadazyma michaelii. Next base: position 83,046 of record JAJLZU010000020.1, read on the forward strand.
TTTAGTGGCGAATGAACCACCTATGAAAGGCCCTACAGCTGAAGCTATTGAGAAGGTCAACCCAATCAAGGTCATTGCTAAAGTTCTCCAAGACATGGGAACAACTTCACTTATGATTACCATAACCATAGATGACACAGCACCTCCACCAATACCTTGAATAACTCTTCCACCTATCAAAGTATCCATATTATGAGCTAAAGCTGATACTAATGAGCCTACCATGAAAAATCCGACCCCTGCTAACATGGTATATTTACGACCGAATGCAATAGATATCTTTCCATATGAAGGAGTTAATGTGGCCATAGGCAATAAGTATGCAGATGTTAACCACCCTACTTTATCAAACGAACCAAACTCACTACCAACTTGGGTTAATATCGTACTAACAATAGTTTGGTCTAAAGCAGTTGCGAATAATGTCAATACTAAACTCAAAAGGGTCAACATTAACTTTATCCCTGTTAAATGTTGATCTACCGCCTTTGAACCATCCCCAGCATTACTTTCGTAATACTTATCGTCCTTCTTCTGTTGAGTCATATTGACAAATTTTCAAATGGTGATGACAAATTTTGTGGCTTGAGAGCCGTTTCAGTGCGATGAGTCGGTCTCCGATGATTTTGGCCTATAATGAGCTAGCGTACTATGAACCCAGCTTAAGATGACGACGTTTGATTGGAAAAATTTGGAGAGAAAAAACGACAGTGAGTTTGATGGTGATAAATATAAAGGTTGGGTAGCAATGGTTGCGGATGTTTAGATAGGTGAGCTTTTTACCGAGCCGTTTGAGGTATGAGGTCGGACCGTTTATGTACTGAGAATTAATCATAGATTACGCAGCAGTTAGCTCACTCTTGACACAACCGTTTATGTAGAAGCGGCATAAGCGAGTGTACACTAAAAGGTATACACACAGAGACTCACACAAAGAGACGTCTACAAAAAATTTACACAGAGGCTTACACGAAAAACTTTCAAGAGACTTCCACTGAGCTTACACAGAGCTTCGACACATTGGTACGCCTTAAACTCAGTTGCTAGTGATATCATAGTGCGCAACATTGACTTTTATTAAATACTTAATGATCTGAAGTTGAGGGCCTCAATTGATTCTTGATACCAAGGTAAAGTCCAAACACAGTCTTAGCATCATCCCTTGGCTCATGCACCAAGACTAAGGTGGACCCTTTTTCAAGAACTCCATAAAATCAATTTCATCTTCAGAGTCACTTGTAGACTCTAGAGTTCCTTTACTCAACTTCTTTTTAGGACTTGAACTACCAGAGTTGTCTTTCCTAGGTACAGTTAATATATTACCAGAATTATAACTGCTTCTTTTTCTATTAAAATTACTTGATGTCAATGAATGGTGCTTACTACCACCAGGGGATGCAGGAGATCCTGATGAATAAGTTTGTCCTTCGATTATTACTGGTTCATTAGGATCAACTGAAAATTGTCTTGATCTAAATGATCTAGAGGAGCTGTTTCTCCTACCTTGGGACGAGTGGGATGCAGGACTTGGTCCTGATGTATGAGATGTTGGACTTGGTCCACTTGTTGATGGAGAATGGGCTTTTTGACTAATGGTAGGTGGAATACTACTACTAGACCGCTTACGTTGTTGGTTTGATACGTTTCCATGATTGAAATTTAATGAGAAATTCTCCAAGTTCAGTCTAAAGTCATCTTCAACTAATGTACCACCTAAAACATTAGAGAAATCATGTGGACCACTGGCGTGTGCTTCACTATTATTCAAGTCAAGTGGTTCAGGTGGTTGATGATTCTTGATCTTGGTTTCCATATACTGCTGTTGAAGTTTATTCAAATTGCTCTCAGTAGGCAAATCAAAAAATGGAAGCTTTATATCATTTAAAAGCCTTCTCCACATTGAATACCTATGAACATCAACATTCAAATTAGCACTTAATGAATGATTGGCATAATGAACTGAACTGTTGTTTCTGCTATGACTATGATTGGATATCGAAGAATCATATAATGATTGGCTTCTACTGCTTCTACCATTTTGACTATAAGATCTAACTGAATGTCTTGGCCCAGATCCCGATCCTGACCTCGAACTTGATCTTGCATAACTTTGGCTATAATGTTTATTCAAAAGCACATCCATCTTATCACCATGATCTTTTTTGAACTTATTCATAACCGTATACTTCCAAGGAGTTTCTCTATAAAAGAATACCAAAGAATCCACAAACCCATTGAATGGTTGCATGAAAGCTCCGAGGCAATTCAACCAATAAATGGGTCCATGCTTGGCTTCATAATTGATTTGAGTACAATAAAGAATAAATGGGAACAACCATACAAAAATGTATGCCAAAGGATAAATGAAAATAGACTTCATTTGTTTCTTGATTATTCTTTGACGTTTACGGAAATTCTTTAAATTCTCTAAATGAATATCAGTCCCATGGTTATCTAAATTTGAATTTGAAGCTGAGACCGTTGGCTGGCCCTGAAAATGGGTTGGAGCGGTATTAGGATTGGTTGCAACTGGTGATGCTATTGGAGGGTGGGCGTTTTCGATATTATTCTCATCATATTCATTGATATCGATGTCATCTAACTCCTCACTTGATGAAAGATCAGAATCGTCTTCATCACTCTCATACAGATTATCATTACCCAATTTGTTAGGTGACAATGCCCCTTTATTTGGTGACAACTGTCCTGATTTATTGGACTTTGTACCTGAGATTTGACGATCTTCATGATCTCTTTTACTTGGGTGAGGCTCAATCTTTTCATTCTGTTCAGGTATCATCAACCTTGGAAAGATTCTATCCTTCATGGCATTACCAAAATAAGTTAAAGCCGAAAAGAATGATGGTTTATCATTATCGTCACCTTTACGTTTCTTCTTAAGAGTGGTGAACACTCCACCCAAGTTTCTGATTTGTTTAATAACATGGAAATATACCGAAACATAACAGAATAAAATCGTCAATATAATTACCCATCTCGGTACCCAACTTAATACCATTCTATACCAAACTGGTTTCTGGGGTAAGTAACACCAACATACAAATGATTGATATCCACTTTCATGAATAAAAGCTAAACTAGCCAAGACTATAGGCACCAACAATGATGTGGCATAAATATAGTACCTGAAAGTATAAAGTCCACCTTCAATTCTTCGACTATTCCCCACTCTAATGTTCAAGGAAGGTTTGAAAATCAATAGATATGTATGGATGGCAAATGTAAGGATGGCAAAATCAGCACCTTCGATGGCTACGGCTGTAAAGAACCCCACTATATGACAAAACCTAGCATTATAATAGGCTAAGTAATTGGTTAGTACTCTTGAGGGGTACATCAATAATATACAGGCCTTTAATAAATCGAAGAATAAAAGGAAGAAAATTAATTGATGTCTGAATACTAACCTCTTAGGATCTATGGCAAAGAACATGTACATGGCCAGTAGACAAAACACTATGGAAGTTGTTGAGGCTGCAATTGCCAATACTCTTTGAACAAAACTTTGATGATGTGTGAATTCTTGAACTTGATTAACCACACTAACACTCTCTAGAGCCCGAACAACTTTATCCATGAATCCCGGAGTTTCTTGTTGCTCGAATACTTGATGTACAGTCATCCCATACGTTAGCACCGGCAAACTTAGTAGACTTAAATAAGTCCATAAGTTATTAAGTGGTTTCATAATACCAAGTTCGGGGATGATTTAATGTTTTTGTGGACGCTGATCTTTGATATATTACACAAACACGAGTTCTATAAAATTAAAGTGGCAGATTTTTATTCCACTGTTTGTTTCTAGGTCGGGAGATTAACGTAAGGCTAAGCGTTTATTGACGCTGATGATAGAAAAATTTTCGCGTACCAACCATTGTATGTTATGAAATGAAATTATTATTTGAGGAGAAGTGGGGTGGTTAAAGAGGGTGTTTGAACTAGGCTGATGATTACATGGTACAGCTATGGTACTACAGAATTCGACTAAGATTGGTTTATATGGTTGGTGTGAGCGGCACTATTACGGGGGGGTTATGATTTCTTAGGATCTAGTATATGTGCGGCTCTTATCAGAGTTAAACGAAATCGTATATTATACTCATAACATTAAAATGGCAGCACCGGAAAGTAAACCAGTTAAACCTGCTGCTAAAACAGAGGCACCATTACCACTTGAAGAAGATTCTGACCCCGAAGAGCCTGAGCCTGAACTGTCAGATGATCCAGAACTGTTGGAACCGGAACCTGAACCCGATTCTGATGAATCTCCCGATGCTCCAGACTTATCTGAAGAGTCTGAGTCTGAGGATGATTCTGACGATTCGTCGGAAGCAAATGATTCCCCAGATGCACCGGCTTCATCTGAGGCACTTGAATCGTCTGATGCAGAAGATTCATCAGAAGCTCCTGAAGCATTAGAAGCGTCTGACTCGTTAGAAGCCCCGGATTCTTCAGAAGCATCAGAAGCAGCTGACTCGCCAGAGGCTCCAGATTCATCAGAAGCATCGGATGCATTAGAAGCATCGGAAGCATCAGAACCGCCAGAAGCATTAGAACCCTCAGATTTAGAACCACCAGAAGCACTGGAATCACCAGAAGCAGTGGAGTCACCTGAAGCATTTGTATTAGAAGCATTTGATCCATCAGAAGCAGCAGAATCTCCTGAGGCAGTAGAATCATCAGATGCACTAGCACCATTCGAAGCGGCTGCAACTACATTGGCGACCGAGCTTTGTCCCTCTAATGGAACAGTGTATAACTCAACTTCTTGTTCATCAGTACCATCGGGACAAACAACGTTCGAAAGGAAAATTGAACCGTCATCTTCAGCACAAGCATAAAATTGAGAACCAGCGGTATTAAAGATCAATTTCTCATCTTCAACCCCAAAATCTTTAGAGGCTTCAGACTGATCCCCCAATTTGAATCCATCAGGACTGGCTTGAACATACTGATCACCAAGTTTCAAATAGCCACTTGGCTCCTGTAAATGAAAGTCAACAGCACCACCGGAATTGACCCCAATTCTATCACCATCAGCGGCTACACCAGAATCGATATAACCACCTTTAGCAGAAAGTTGGAAATCTCTGTCAGCTAAGATCTTTGTAGCAATTGTCAATAAAGTAATTAATTTTAACATCTTATAGAAACTCAAATTCGAGGAATTGTCCGAAATATATAAAGATTTAAATCTAATTAAAGTTAAAGTTTAGAAAATTCCACTATTTATAGACAAACAAACTTAGCGGTTATACGGTTAGGGACCAAGAAAAATTTCATACTTTAACACGTTAAACTATTGTAAGAGGATTACATTATTTGCAGGATCAGTGTTGTTTTTCCGTTGTCCGTAATTAAATGAATTGTTTGGGGTTGGTTACATAATCACACCCGTTCAACTGGGATGTCGAGTGAACTAAAATTGGCTTCTCCACAAATAACCTACTTTATGGATTTGTCCCTTAACCTGAGAGGTCTTACTTCTTGATGAGGGAGGTAATTGTATATAGCATATCTGAGTTCAGTGTGTATATCATGAAGTCTGAAGCGCTCATATCTTCTACATAGTCTTGATTAATGTATTGACGAATGATATACATTGTTCTAACTTGTCGATATTGTATCTCCCACCAACGTTGTCTGCTCTACCAGCATAAATGTTGGGATCAAATCCATTTTCCGAATAATATTGAATATTCAAAGGGAAGCATTCTCTCAAGAAGCTTCTACAGTCATTTTCTTCAATGCTGAATGCATTCTTCAATCAAGCAGATATGATCTTTGATTTTGTCTTTGTATCCATCCCACCCATTAGCTCAATATCTCCAGGAGTTTGAACGTTCATTTATGATAGAATGAAGGAAACAACCGAAACTATTCTTTAAACTAAAAACTAAGAAATTGCTTCAGAGACTTGTATCAGAAACTGTGGGAAGTTAGCAAAAGCACTGGTTTTTAGTATGAATAACGTATACGTAGCTGCAAAATAACTCAGCGACATAACTCAGCGACATAATATTGTTTATAGAGGCGTGATTCATTTTAGTGTGAGTAACCGTATAATCTATTTTTATCCTAATTACGTAACCAATTTCAAGTGCGTCAAAGAGCATATATTTTTCAAGATAAACGTGACATCCTACTGGCGAAGGTGACGCATTCATCCTGAAAACACGGTACATAACAGAAGAATTGGAATGACCTCAATGGGATATTGAGCACCTGGTCTATAGATGAAATTATCATGATAGACTTAGAAAATTTTCTACAAGTTTTATCCACCGTCACTAAGATTTGGGATTGACGACTGAAGCTTGACGCTATGTATCTTCTCTCAAATGAAGTATTAGTGTTAATCAGTTATCTATCACAAAAGTCTTAGTTCAGTGGGATAACAATGAACTTTTAAGTGAATATCCTGTGTTGAAATACTTTGTTTGTGATACAATGTATTGCAATAGAGTAGACAGAATGTCCCATTAAGAGATAACAATCAAAATAAAACTTTTATTATTGTCACGTATATAAAAATTAATCAGTACCAAATAAGATGGTACCAATTCTTTGCCACCAAGTTCTTGGTTTATTTAATTTACCTTCTTCTTCTAATTTATTGTAATATGCAGTTTCATGTAATTCCACTTCTCTTAACCCAGTAGTTAAATCAATCTCACTAGATTTCCTCCATTTGGTTCTCTTAAGAATTTTATAACCTACAAAAATCCCTAAATCAATGAACAACATTAAATAACTAAATAAGAATGATTGATAATCCCAGGCTCCTGGTAAGAAAATCGTATAAGTTGCAACAAAAATCATTGTGAACGACAGTACTAATCCAATTACTGCTAACCATGGTTGGTACCAACCTTTAAACGGTAAGGAATCTCTATCAATCCCTTGAGCTTTCATTCCATAGTAAAAGCAAATATATGTTAAACATAAGATTGAAAAATTAAGTAATTGACATGAAGTGATTAAATTGATAATCCAATTCAATACTTGAGCTGAACCTGAACCTAATTGTAAAAATGATAAGAATGCCCATGCTAACGATATCAATACACAATAAATAGGAATACCAGTCTTAGTGGTGGCAGTTAAAAACTTTGGTCCATACCCTTCTAATGCGAATCCATACAATGTTCTTGATGAACAATATGTATAAGAATTACCAGCTGAGAATGCTGATATAACCAATAAAACATTAACAATATCAGGTAAAACTTTAATACCTAAATTTTGCATGGAAATAACATAAGGAGAAGATCCGGCTCCTGGTCTAGAAGCTCCTAAGGTTTCAACTAAGGTAGGGTCATTATATGGAATGATAATACCTACAGCTAAAGCTCCACCAATAAAGAATACCGATAATCTATAGAAAACTTGTTTAAAAGCGGAGGGTAAAACTTTACGAGGGTTTCTAGTTTCTGATGCAACTGATGATAAATATTCAGGACCAGCAAATGTAAAACATGCTTGAAACAAAGCATATAAAAACCCTTCAAATCTACCTAAATTACCAGTAGAAATATAAACGTTCATAGGTCCGGGATCTCTCCAATATCTGAACCCATAAGCGTCATGTTTTGGGTTACCACCAACCATAGTAACAAATGCATAAAAAATCAAACCTACAGCCAAGATAACTTTACTGATCCCTAAATAAAATTCAATATAACCATAGAAATTGATAGCAAACATATTGATAGTGAAATACAAAACTACTTGCACTGCTAAGGTAATACCCGGACTATAATCATCTCTCCAGAAATGAATAATAGAGTTAACAGTAACGACTTCAAAAGGAATTTGAGCACAACAAAGAAACCAAAAATTCCAAGCCGCCATGATTTGTAAAGCTTCATCACAACACCTTCCGGCCATTCTAACAAACGGAGAAGTGATAGGTAAATAACTAACAAACTCAGCTGTTGAGATCGTTATACAAAGGATTGGAAATGACCATATAACAAATGCTAATAATAACGATAATGGGCCACCATGAGCCAATATTTTACCAATAGCAACGAATAATGCTGAACCTATAACCCCACTAACACTAATGATTTGAATTTGAAACGATTTTAAACCTCTATGTAAATGTTCTCCCTCGGCAGTTGATGTTGTGGAACGACTGTATACAGAGACATTGTCTTTTTTAGACTCTTCGACTTCATTTCCACCATTTGAAGGTCCTAGTACTCCTTGTTCACCTTGCCTATCGTGTAAAGTATCATCATTTATATCTACGACACTTGGTTCCTTAGGAATATGCGGAACAAAGTTATCTTTAAGAAATTGAAGCATGTCTGAGAAGAAATTTTCTCTGGGGTATCAGCTCAATCTCGAAAATCTAACGATGCTGAATGCAGTACTTTCATCTTGCCAAGATAGTAGTTCGGTACACCGATATTAAATTTGACCCACGTGATATTTGATCATCAACATGAGATGGGCTAAATTAGCTTTATGCGTTTAACAGTCTTTGGTACTGTTAGAGAATAGTTGCAACTATGTTAAGTCACAATTAGTCTACAGAAGTTCAGTTTAGAGTTGAAGCGATGGTAAACAAAACATTTTATTCCTCGGTAAGAGCAAGGCTCAAACCATACGAAAAACGGTATAAACGCTAACCTGCAAAAACACAAAGTGTCAAAATACAAAGTGTAAAAATACAAAATGGCAAGTACTAACAAGATTTTATAAAACTTCTAAAATTAATTTTTCTTTGATGGTCTTTGACCCCAACTGATTTGAGTCAAGTTTGAACAAGCATATCTAGTTTCATTAGCTAAATGAACAACAATTGATAAACCACCAATGAAAGCAGGATTTTCTGGGTCTAATGATAAATATTCATCAACATAAGTTAAGTAACTAGTATCACCATCTAAGGTACCATATCTTCCTGATAAATTACCAACTTCGTTAGTAGTAGCATCAGTGGAAGTTTTGTTACCATTGAAAGGATTTAAGTGAGCTAATGTACCAGTACAATTACCATCACTTGGAACTGGAGCCTCATGAACATGGTATAAGAAAGGACCACCAGATTCAGGGAAATTAGTTAAAGCAACTGAAACTTCAATTGAACCATTTCTTAACCCTCTAAATCCAACATGTCCGTATAACTCATCATCGAAAAATGCAGCATATTCAACTCCTGCAGGGGAATCATTAGCTAATGGTTGAAGGGTGGCTTGAACACCGGACCAAACAGTAAAAATAGTTAATAAAGATCTTAATTGCATTATAAAGAGCAAATATTTATTACAAAATTGGGATGAAAGAGCAATTTTTCACTACTTATATGGGATTCAAACTTCGTAAAACGTTGGCTTTGACTAACATAATTCAAAACCTATTTTTAACCAATTAATAATCAATAACGTTACCGAGATGGGAGCAAACCAATCCTTTTTGGGTTAATGTCTTGACGATTGTATTGTTAATTATAGAATATGTCGGAGATGTTATAGATAAAATTTCCTATTATTGCTACGTTCATAACTGTGAGAAACCTTATATAATGCTCTTGTTATTCCACTTCAGTGATTGGGTGAATTAGTTGCATATGGTATGTGAAATATCATTGACCGGGCAATAATCCATGCCAAACTCTTACCCAATGCTTTCAATACCGGCTTAATATTTTCCAAAACGAAATACATTGACCCAATACCACCCAGTGCTGCTCCAGCATACGAACAGCGGAAAAATCATAAGGTGAAGTAAAGAGGAACAGAATATTGTAGCAATTTTGGCCGGATCAGGAAATGAAATTATATAGGAGAATTCGGCTAATAACAACTGTAACCAAGAAATATTCATGTGCTTCACATTGTTAACTTGACTCTGTCACCTACAGCCATAACCATAGACCCAGGCCCGAGACGCATCCGAGTTTAACTACCAAAGGATGTCGTAAAGATTCTCAATAGAGTTAAGGAACAATAGAACTATGCTCATAATGTAGATGTTTTACTTGGCAGTTACAAGGAGTTCAGGAGAAGCCGAATCATTTTGAATGAGTCAATCAAAGTGTGAGTAGTTTATGAGATGATTAAGGGATGTGAAAAGTGTGAACCAGAGACTACTAAGAGATGAACAAAAGAAGTGGATAGACATGTGAATAGACCCCGTCATCCTATCAAAATTACTCGCCTCAGAATGATTAAAGTTCTAACGATCTTACAAACATCTTGCATTCGCCATTATTCAATCTGATTGTCTTTTCCCTTATATACTTTTCACTCTTCCACGTATGTTCTTACAAGTTAAGACCGAATGAATACCTTGGACTCTTTGACCTACAAATTGATATTGAATCCTTTTCATTCACCCATGTGACAATAAGAAAGAACTGTGCTAATGGTGCTAATGGAAATACAGCCGTTTATGAGTAAAGACTCAGATGAAAAAGTAACTGAACCTCTTCAGGGTGATTTCTTCGTTGTGACCCTGTACATGGTATTGAAGCATAAACTACTTACCACCCTAAGTAAACTAATCTAACTATGCAGTTGTTGAATTTTTATATTTAGGATCTAAACATCTCCATCGATTTGAGAGCAAAGAGAGACTCTGTGCTTCTTTCAACTAGCCCTAAGGTTATCGGTGCAACTTAAGTGCCACATATTGATCTTGAATAGAAAGAATGTTTACTTGCACAAGTCAAAGATATTCAATTCAACAATATTGAGATGTGAATATTACAGAGTATCACAAATTGTGACTTTATCCTAATGAGTCCTATATATCGATACTGGTAGGCTCTGGAAGAATCGTCTTTTACTATATTGTTCAGCCAGTGCCATAATACACTCGTCCACAATGGCAGAAAGTCCATTTTGTAGGTCAAGGAACCTACAAGTGTGTATAATTGTACACTTGTTATGCTACACTGCTAAGTAAGCCTTATATAGTGCATGTTAAAACATTCGTCTCATCCACTATGATGTTGGCTGGTTAAACAGCCGCGTCACTGGTTTCCTAATTGGTTAAATTGCTGCAAGCGCGATAAACGAGGTCACAAGGTCACAAGCTCACAAGCACATTCACAGACTCAACTACCAAAGTCATAAAAGTCATTGTACAACATGGCCATACCGGTGTTTGGAAGATTACATTTTTACGAGTACCCTATACTTATAATCAGTTTTAGTTTAGCATGGTTGGAATATTTTATCAGTATCATAACAATCTTATTACCACAGCCCATCATTGATATATTCACGTTAGTAGTTGAACATATATACCTGGGGTTCTACTTCATAGTCAACAAAACATCGTTTTTCACCCATATAGAGGAAATCGATGAGAAGGAGTCGGATGTGGTTAAGAAAATGATTTATAGTGAAGATATACATGGAATGGCCCAAATCTTTGGATATGATATTGAAGACCATATCGTTAAGACCAAAGATAATTATTTATTAAGCATCCATAAATTAATCAAACCGAATGACACAAACAGAGTAGGAAACGGTAAAATTGTTTATTTACATCATGGATTACTCATGAGTAGTGAAATATGGCTCACTATGTTAGATAAAGATTTAAATCTTCCTATCATCTTATACGAAGCAGGGTATGAGGTTTGGTTAGGTAATAACCGTGGTAATAAGTATTGTCAGAAACATTTGAATTATAGTGTCAAACTGGAACAGTTTTGGAATTTCTCCCTTGACGAGTTTGCGTTCTTTGATATTCCAAATATCATCGATTATATCCTAGAAACTACTAATACAGGTAATAAGAAATTAACTTATATCGGATTTAGTCAAGGTACAGCTCAAGCGTTCGGTAGTACATCTATCAATAATGATTTGAATTACAAAATTGAAAAAATTATTGCTATAAGTCCAGCTACTACACCTCATGGATTGTATTCGAAGTTTCTTGATATATTCGTCAAAGCATCTCCAAATGTTATTTATTTATTATTTAGCAGAAAAGTATTAATGCCATCAGTGATTTTCTGGCAAAGAATCATGTATCCGCCATTATTTAACTCATCCATTGATGTATCTAATTACATGTTATTTAATTGGAAGAGTACTAATATTTTAAAGATTCAAAAATTATGTTCATATTCTCATTTATACTCCACTACCTCGGTTAAAACCGTTGTACATTGGTTCCAAATCATGAAGAACAAAAAGTTCCAAATGTACTTTGATCCTTATAATTATACAGGGTATTATAAACCAACAATTTATCCATTGAAAAACATTAGAATTCCAATATATTTGATCTATGGTAACCAAGATAGTTTAGTGGACATAAACGTCATGAAGAGTCAATTGCCAGATAGTTTAACTACGTGTATTGAGGTTGATCAACATGAGCATTTGGATAATATATGGGGATTCGATATCAATGAGAAGGTTTTTAAACATGTATTGAGAGGGTTAGAAATTCCTGTACTGGAAGGCGTTCAGGGACTGGCCGCCTTTCAGGAACTGACAATGATTCAAGAACTGACTGCAAGTTCCGCCCTGAAGCAGTCCAACTTAAACGGCAAGGTCCCACAATTAAACGGTACAATTGCCCCAACCACACCCACTGCTCGCTCTTAGTATAGTGTATAGATTAATATACCCCTATTGGGGATGCGGTCAAATTTCGCAACAATCGTCAGTTTTGCAACAATCGTGCACCAACCAACTGTTGCAAACCAATATTATACCAATATAAAGTTACATCGAAAGAGGTGGTAGGTTGATCAGTTCCTGCCCCACTTACCCTCTATCCGTCAATGTCTCTTACCTAAAACAAGTGTCACAAAACAAAAAGTCCCCCACATCCGTACTATTACTAAAACACCCCCTCTTACATTTGTTGCAGATTTTTTTGCGAAATTTTCTCACCATATCAATATGAGTTTCAGGGTATGTAGACCATAGTAAGACGAACATTAACGAACCAGAGTTGATGTGAATGTGTAGACGGTGTGATACTAACATCTTATAGGCCAATAACTCCCCGGCTTGTTACTCGCCTGAAGGTATGTATACTTCAAGACATAGTGGAAGAATGAGGCAAATATAAGAATACCAACAATCCAAGGTATTATTAGAAAACAATCCCACCCACAGCTTTTGTCATTTGAAAATAAATATCTGCAGATTTCTCCAGAACGGTTGTACTAACATCTAGCCCTAATTCGAAAGGTTCAAAACGAATTACCGAGTCATTATCAACCACATTTGAATAAACTCAGTGACAATTCTTACAATAATGACACTGAAGTCCAACAAGGAGAAACGTTAGAAATCATGTCATATTCCCATTACTTGAATGAATTGGTGCTGTTATTGAAACACGAAACTTTGAACGAGGAATCCCGTCATTCCATCGAAAAAGATTTGATCACTTTAACTACAGTGATACCTAAAGTTAATGAGAAAGGAGTTCAAGAACATGAAGGTAACACCGACACAAAGTATCCTAACAATTATCTTTCCCGAATTTTATTGGATAACTTTGAAGTCTTGTTTGAATTCAATAAACAATATTCAAATTTAGCGGTAACTTATCATTTAAATAAGTTCTTAGTTAAGTTGATTTATTCACTACAATTTTGGGAGATTTATCATTTAATTTATTCATTAAATAATCTAGGGGAATTCTTGACATTCCTTAGTTTTGAAATCTTTGATACATCCTTCGGGTACCTTATAAGACCGCCAGAAAACTATCTTGAAAAGAACATTTATCAAGGGTTTCAATACCCTTTTCCTTACCCTTTCTATAACTATTCGTACCATGAATTGGGTGATAATGTTCCTGAAAAGTATAGCAGACTTAATATCAAACCATATATAGATATAACGTTGAAGAACATTCAGATAAAACCTCCTTTAAAGAGAAGAAAGAAGGATTTCAACGACAAGAGAGAAGTTAGAGTTTATAGGAAACATTTAGCTGAAAATGAAGTTAAGCAAGATATTCCCGGAGTATTGGTATTGTCGCCAGAGAATCTGATAGATCACCCTAGGCCACAGGCACAGACACAGCAAGTACAGACCCAGGAGGTACAAACCCAAGATCAACAGACACAAACACAACAAACACAACAAGCACAACAAACACAACAAGCACAACAAACACAACAACTACAACCACAACCACATACGCAACTCCAACAATTACAAACAGAAACATCTCCCGAGCTCCAACAACAAATTCAACAAAGTCAAAATTACCACATCCAACGCGTACAAGAACAACTCCAACACGCCGAAAGGACTCAACCAAACTCGGCCTTCGTCCAAATTCCCTATGGCTACTACCCCAACCAAGTTTCCTTACCCAACAACTTTGAAAAGACTAAACGTGGTAGAAAAAGAAAATCACGGCCTGAGGATGAGAGAGGGTTGCCTATTCAGGACTTTCTTAATAATGCTGAAGATGAAGGTTTGACGAAGATCCAACAAGCGCAACAGATGCAAATTCAGCAGATTCAAATGATGCAGCAGATGCAAATTCGAAGTGGAATCGGTGACCAGTATACTTATGGGTATCAATTGCCAGCTCTTCAGGGCGGTATTCAGCCAGTATCAGGTCAGGTATCAAGTATCCCAGGGCAGCCTTCAGTACCACAAACATCACTAAACACACCTACACAAGGACAAGCGCTGGTCCAAGGGCAACGGGAAGAAAGAGGTGACACTAAAGACACAAAAACAGAAGAACCAAAGGAAGGAAATAAAGATAATTCAAATGTCAAACAACAAACACCAGGCCAACAACAATCACAATCACAACCACAACCAAAAACCCAAAACCAAAACCAGAATCAAGCAGATTCAAATCCACCATCATTACCAGTACAAAATATGCAATTACCACCACTCTTACCATACAGTCATATGCCTAACGTTCAAGGTGGATACCAGTACCCTATCATGTACAACAGTTACATGCCATTACCATACCAAATGCCATATCAACAAATGGACTATAGAGGAGTTTTAATGCCTTTGCAGCCGTCCTATTATGGACAACAATCATCTTCAGGATCACCAATGACTCAACAAGCTCAAACTTATTTGCCAGGGTTACAAGTGCCACAAGCGCAAGAACCACAAAGACAAGGACATCAAAGGGAAGATAAGGGCAAGGACATAGAAGAGACAACCGAAAATAAGACTGACGATACGAGGTTGGAGGATACAAAGACAGAAGAGACAAGGGAGTCGTCACAGAGTGAGTCAGAGAAACGAGAGGCTGAGAAGAAGAATGTGGTAGAAGAAGAAAAGGTGGTAAGAGAGAGACCTATAAGGGAAAGGGCTGCTAAGGATAAGCTCGCCAATACAGCAATAGAGAAGGCTACAGAAAACCCTGTAGAAAAGGTAGAAAAGGTAGACAAAGAATCAAAGGGGAAACAATTGGAAGTTGACGACCTTTCGGAGACAAGTAAAACGGCATCACCAGTCAAAGAAAGAGAAGAAGGAGAAGTCAGTGACGACGAGTCGTTTGATAAACGTAAATCCAAAGGAGGACCTACTCATCAATGTAAATTAAACGATCCTAATAGTCTTAAGCCATGTCTCAAAGTATTTTACGGTAAAAATGAATTGCTTAGACACCAGGAGTTTGTACATGCTACCAGGAAGAAAATTTACAAGTGTATTTATTGTGCTAAAGATAGTAATAAAGTCCAAAGTTATCCAAGACACGACTCGTTATCTAGACATATTAGACGTAAACATGAAATCACTGGTAAGGAGAATAAGTTAGCAGTGAACTATGCTAAAGAGAACGTTGAAATAATTGAGGATTCAAGTTTAACTACTCATAGTGAAATGCTAGACATAGCTACCCGGCCTTTACCACATCCACCATTTTTGAACGCTGATTATACGTTAAAGTCGAATATCACCGGCTTTTTGTCGTTTAATACCAATGAGAGACAGAATAATGGCGGAGATGATGATAGGAGGAGAGATACTAGGGACAAGCATGATGATAAGGAGAGAGAGAAGGACAGGGATAAGAAAGGTGAGGAGGACAAGGAGGATGAGAAGTTTGATTATAAGAAGCATCAGTACCAGCCGTTTGCCCCTGGGGAGATAAAGGACAGAGCATCGAGTTCTGATTAACTTTAGTAGGAATATATAAATAGACTGTAAGACTCTGGACGGTGCGGGAATAGCATGCGATAGTGGTAGTAAGTAGAGGTAATTTGAATGTATGGAGAGGGTTTGCGGGTGTAAGTGGCATAAGGAGAGAGTTAGGTATATAAGTATAATTATAGTGCAAGTATTTGAAGGGGAAGAGAAAACAGACAGATCAGAGGGCGTACAATAGGCTGAAGAGAAGAGGAGAGCAGAGGGTACAGGTCGTGCCCCTACTTTTTGCAGTCATGTCTCGCGACACGATAAGTGCGACACTATCCCTTAAATTTTGCAGTCATTAAATTCCAATACCCTAGCATTCCACCCTTGTTTCGTCTCTAATAGCGCCTTTAACTCTATGCCATACTCTTCCACACCGACCCCGGTCCAACCTAAGTCAGCACCAGCAAAAATTTCCCACCAACTAGTGTCCACTGTGATTTAGGAAGGTTGCGAACGACTTAAAAATTTTTCTCAATTTACACGGTTTTACAGCCATTTATCATATATCACCAACTATCAGAATTAAAATTGTTAACCACTAAATTTCTGGTAGCAATAGAGTATACGGTACAAGGAACGCATAGAACATCAAAAGAGCCCAGTTTGAACTGAGTTCGTCCACTTTAACATCCATTAATAATTTTTTGCAGTAAGTTGACCACTGAACAATGGCAGTTGATATTCAACAAAATCCATCAACTCATATAAATGATACTCCAAATGAAGTCCAAATCAATCAGTACAATATCAATAGTGTAGGGGATGAAAAATCCATTGACTCCACCGCAAATACGTCGGGGTTGGTAAATGGTAATTTGACTGCAAATACTGAACAATCATTTGTTAGTTATGATCCTGATGGTAAAGGAACCATTACTCCAGACCCTAAAAGTTTCATCTATACATTAACTGACAATGGAAGGTTTGAAATCGATCAAATTGTTCAATTATTACTGTTGGGAACCCCAAATAATCTCGAACAATATTCAGAACATATATTCAAACTTTTGATGATTATTGGTGAACAACAATATTTCAACAAGTACCAGTACCAAGTATTGGTAAACAAATTATTATCACTTTATAATGACTTAGAAGTGTTTGTGGACCATACCCATCCATTAAAGTCTCAGTTGTATTTAGTTGTTGATAAGAACTTTGATATTTTAATCAAAATATCTATTGAGAATGACAATATGACTTTATCATCAAGTTCCATAAGGTTCTTGACTAATGTCATATATAAACTCAACTATTGGGAATTGTATAATCTACTTACATGGAAGCCACCGATTTACCAGTTCCTTAAACTTATTCAGTTCAATTTAAATGATTGTTATATGAAGTTCTTGAATGATTATAATGATTACAATTATCAACAGAAAACCATCTTTTATAACCGTGATAATGTTGGTAGAAGGTCCAGTAAAACATTAGGGGAATTATATGAACAACCCCAACCCCAACAAAGGTATGAAGAACAAGAAGAAACTGTACCTATTCATCTTAGTGATGATTATTATGACGATGGGTTTATTAATAATGATATTAGAACTTTAGGGTCTAATAAACGTAGAAGTAGCATCGAACCAAAGTTTGCAAAAAAAATGGTCAAAAGGGCCAATACAAGAATTTCCACTAAATCATCAAATTATGATCCGGATGTGGTTCATGAATGTCAATTACCATCGGCGGATGAACCTAATAAATTGTGCTTAAGACGGTTTTCTAGAAAATATGAATTGATAAGACACCAGGAAACTGTTCATTCTAAGAAAAAGAAACTTTTCAAATGTTTTGTATGTATCAAACAGAATCCAAGTATTGGACCAAGAATCTTTACAAGACACGATACTTTAGCTAAACATATAAGAGTTAATCACAAAATTCTGGGGAAAGATGCCAAGAATGAAGTGGCTTATGCCAAGAGACATGCTGAGATTGTAGAGGAGGGGGATATTACTGTACATGTGGGTAGAAGAAAGACTAAGGTTGATTTTGAGTTGAGAGCTCATATGGAGAGAAAGAGAGTTGCTAAGGAACAGGGATTAACGGAGGAAGAGTTTTTGGAGCAGGAGAAAGCTTTGGGTATAGACATGAAGGCGTTGTTGGCGGAGGGATTGGATGAAGATGAGTATGATAATTTGGATGATTTTGATAATTTGGATCCCTTGCCCAGTGAAGAAGAAACATGAGGATAGCATAGACTAGAGAAGGGTAATTCAGATTCTTCGAGGTGGAGAAAGCCTTGAATTATACGTCTTGATCTAAAATTCTGAATCAACACCCGAATCCCTCGACCGACACAAACGTGTCAGCTCTTAAAGTGTAAGAATTTATTCATCTTTACTAAACTAGCTAGTACATTTGAAAACACGAAGAGAACGATAAATGAAACCTTGATGGTTATTACTGTAGTATTAATATACACAACTTTAATCTATCTTCTGATCCTCTGAATGCCCAGAGTACAACATATGGTCTCATGTTAGTCACAGCTACCACCTAGAGGCTATTTGAGACCCATTTCGCTTTGCTCAATGAGTCACTTACTGACTCTTGTCATAAGCAATCTGCTCCTCAATAGCAGCTTTTACTTCTCCATCTACCAACCCTAAGACATCCTCACTCAACCCCATATACTTCCTCTTAATATCCTTATTCTCAAAAACTACATCTACCGTAGTGGAATCTTTTACCCCCTCATATTCCTTATACTTCATCACTTTAATTTTAGTAGGTTGAGTACCAGTAGGCAAAAACGTCAACCCTGTATAAACATCTTTAACTCCACCAAAAGTAATGGACCTATCGGAAGCCAATTTATTATTGAATTCTCTTGTCTTTACAGCCATAGCATATTGCCAGGTTGGATCATTCAAATAACTAACAGCTGCTGCTCCTGTTATGGAAGTTTGTTGATTATTTAGATGGCTCATATTATTGGGCAATTCTCCTCCATTAGTAGCAATATTATAATTATACAATTCACTTGGATCAGCATATTCTCCTTCAACATCCCCATTATCTCTAGCTTTTTGTTCCCAAAAATCATCAATAACTTTCTTACCATCAACCAAGATTTTAGCACCAAATTCACGGAAAATCGATCTAGCTGTAACCAAATTAACCGATCTTCCTTTATATGATGTGGGGATAATATGTCTGTCTATAAGATCAGTTTTCTCTTCGTTATTACACACTTTCTTAAACAAATTCGTATGGGTTTTGAATAATAAATATGAATCTCTAAACCCTACTAATCTGGCAGGTTCAGTACTAACCATATACTTTCTTTCCCCTTGTCCAAGAATAGTAAAAGTTTTATTTCTAAACTTTCTACCACCTTGTAAGTTCCCAAACTCATCAATCTTTTCTTTACCTTTAGGATCTTCATTCTCAATTACAACTTCATCATTAACAATTTTAAGAAGATTACCTTGTTCGTCATAAAATGCTCCATCTTCACTCATAGTAAGTTTGGTTTTCTTTCTACCTCTTTTTTTAGGTCCTCTTTTAACACCTCCATGTCCATCGTCCACTTCTTCATGTTCACCTTCAGCTTCAGCTTCACCTTCAGCTTCCCCTTCAGCTTCAGCTTCTCCCCCATTTTCTTCCTCTCCTTCGTCGCCTTCAGCTTCATCTTCTTCCTCTTTGATTTGTCTCTTTCTCTTCTTAGACTTTTCTTCATCATCTTCTTCTGGTTCATCTTCTATCTCATGGTCTTGGTCTTCATTGTCTTGAACTTCTTCACCATTGTACTCACCATCATCGCCTTCTTCACCAAGATCCAATCCTGATAAATCAGTACGTTTTAATGATCTGCTTCTTCTACTAGGAACTTCCGGTTCGGGTTCTTCAACCGGAGTTTTATTACGTGGTGGTCTAGCCATATCGCGTTGATGTATATGTTTGTAGTGAAAAATCCGCGAAATGATGTGGTACTGCGAAATTAGGCAGAGGTTATTGAGAGGTTGGGCGAGAAGTTAGTGGGAGCTGTGCGAAATTAGTGAGAATGGTACTAAAATAGTGCAGAACAGTACTAAGTATGAGATTTTGAATTTGCTTTGGTTAGTTGAGGTTTTCGTGTCACATCTTCCTATTTGGTAGAAGTATTCTTAGTGTAAATTTATTCTGAATAACGGATTTTGAAGATATGTTTGCATAGAATTATACAGTGTTAAACTACTATATATAAAACGACATTATCTGATGTCGTAAATACTACCACACTTACCACACTTACCAACATTTATGTTTATACAACTTGAAAAGTATTGAATTATTCCCTCTGGTATCTTACCGCCTCGTTTTTTCCTTCTAACTCAGTAGGTGGATTTATCACCACTTCCATATAAGATAATGAAAGATCATGCGTTCGGACTATAAAAGCTTAATTGACCATAATCGATATAAGTCTTCGACTATTGTTGAAAGGTAGAGAGCAAACAGACCAGACCCCAGAGAAAATTTCTAATATGAATCGTACTTTACATTGTATATAACCCATTAAAGTTACTTTTATGCTGAAAGGCCACTTCTATTATCCTATATTATTTAAGTCTTACTCACGAAACTTTGTAATCGGTCTCATATATACAGTCGATATCTATCTTAATAGCTCCAACTACAAAGTCTCACTTCGCTCGGGTTTATTCGTTCCTTCGATTTTATAGTTATAACTATAGGCACTTCCAAACGAATAACAAACCGCCCCTCCATACACCACCCTACTTCCCACAACATTGTGCCCTATAAATAACGGTGGTTTATCCCTCCAGATTTCATCTGGAATCTTTACATTAGCCAAAACACCGTCCCTCCATGAAATAATGAGATTCCTCTGGTTGAAGAGTTGATGGTAATTAACTCCTCCTATAATTACTAATTCTTCACCTATTGCTGTCATTTTTGGGTTAACCCTAGCCAAGGCAGGTCCCTGATCAACTACTTTGTAAGTGACCACATCGGTTATTCTTAACTCAAGAAGTTTATCGTTGAAGTATGGTATATGCTTATTAGTTAATCCTCCAATAATGTGTCCCCTATTGGCACTAAACGTGACCCCAAAACTCTTGAGTGTACTTAAATCAACTCTGTCCCCAGGTACGTCCCCTTTTACGTCTAAAAGTTTATAATTCTGTGTCTTGTGGTTGTAGAGGATCACCTGATTGGTCAGTACTTCCTGTCCTCCTATAATCAAAACCTCTTCGTCATTGACATCAACAACTTCATGACGATAAACTCCAAAAGGCAAGTCGCCTAAACGAGTCCATTTACCATCAAACTTATATACATCTGATAGCAAATCCCCTGGTTTGGTTCTTCCACCTATAACCAATCCTCCCCCTTTTATGGTAGTAAAACTATGACACATTCTTGGACTTGGGGCACCTCCCTCTACGTCCACTGAAGTTCCATCCCTACGGAGCGTATTGATCCTGGTTTGATCTAAACCTCCAAAAACATAAACTTCACCGTTTATTTCACATGAAGCTGGGTACTTCAACTCCAACACCGGACTTTTATCCACTGCTAAAGTCAACTGACTATCATTGTCAATCTCAAACGTCTCTTCTTGAACTCTATAAACCAAATCACCATTAGTAGCATGCAACACCACATAGTGCTGACAAAACATTATAAATTCTTCCCATTCATCAAAGTCTTCAATACTATCCATTTTCACTTTAGTATCATCATCGATAAGGTCAATCCATGTTTCAAACAAGTCCTTTATCTCAACATTCTGAAAGTACTGCTTGAACCTTTGGATTTGATCTGTTTTTAAAGGATAATGCTCTACACACTTTAAGGAACTTCTAAGTTTAGAGAAATGAGCCAACATTTTCTGGGAAAATGAATCGTACTTGCCACTCGGAAGGATTTGTTCAAGAATGACAAAATGACTATTGGGGACTCTGCTGGAAATTTCAATGATTTTATTAGCGTCTTGATGGGCCATGTACGCAAGTGATACTTCGGCTATAAATATGTTTGTACCAGGTTCTAAAAAGCCTAGTTGAGATTGAAAGAGCTCATGGTCTTTGAGATCACATCCAAGAAGTTTATAATGATCGGTGTTGAGTATCATTCCTGGGATCTGTTTGACGTCGTTAGTGCTACAATCGATTATGTCCATGATTTCAGAAGCCCCTTGGATCATTTCCAACTTGTTCTGCACCAATTCAGGGTAATCAATATCATAAAACCTCATTCTCTTCAACCCCATACTCAACAATTGAAAAGGAAGTGGATCATACCCACACCCCAAATTCACCACATTCACAGGACCATCCACAGTTTCCATAATTCTATAAATCATCTGCCTAATGCTTTCCATTCTGACCCAATACCCACGATTTATGGCTGGTGATCTTCTCTTTCCTTTGGGGACAAAATACTTGAACCACTCTCCTGGTGGTGAAACTTCTTGGTAGATGAGTTCTACTGATCTTTTCGACATTATAGACGAATTGTTAGTTCCTTGGACTTGGAGGTCTTCATACTTTTTTCGTCTTTTATCTTTTTCGATTTTTCGTTTGTTATTTTGGACTTTAGGATCCATCTGAGATACTGAGCGAAGCGATGGATCTCATCTCATCGTTGCTCAGGACTTAACTCAAATGTAACATATAAGCCATAAACACAAATAACCTTAGCAAGAGGTAAAAAATTTAACAAGAAAGACAGATACCCAAAAACCACAAAACCGTTTACTAAATCAATTCCTACTCAGATACATACAAAGAACACATAATCAAATGGAGTTATGTCTCAATATCAGCTATCGATAGATCTATATTACACTACATACTATAATCCCTTGAAAGCATCCTTCAACGCCTTATCCACCTCACTTCTCTCTACCTCCTGACACCTTTTTAAATAATTAGCAGCAGCAATTGTTTTCTTCATATCAGTCAAACTATCAGGAGAAAGTTCGTGATTCTCATCATACTTTAACCCTTCACCACACTTGATCCATATCTTTCCATTTATTCCTATAGCTATTTCAAATTTAACAATTTCACTTAATTTTTCCAAGTACACAGTGTTGGAATTGAATAAAAGTTCATTAGCAAAGTTCAAATTTACTTCAAAAATGTACCCACTTTCATCAAGTACACCAAACCCTCCTTCTTTACCGGTTGTGGGATCAATACATTCGATTTCAATATCAATTTCAGGGATATCTTGACTAACTCTGGCATATACTGCCTGACCAACCTTTAAGTTTGGACGATTCTTTTTAGTGGCATTTGGGAACCCCATCATTGATAATAACACATTTGGGGAATCAGTTTGAAGCGATATCTTATAATGTTCTCCTAGAG
Source organism: Yamadazyma michaelii (assembly GCA_030572395.1). Taxonomy (NCBI): domain Eukaryota; kingdom Fungi; phylum Ascomycota; class Pichiomycetes; order Serinales; family Debaryomycetaceae; genus Yamadazyma; species Yamadazyma michaelii. The sequence goes on from JAJLZU010000020.1 coordinate 106,537, forward strand.
TTCCTTGGACAATTCCTACGACGAAATCATTGGTTTTGGGGAGGTACCGTTTGGTTTTAGATTCTATGTAAAGTAATTGGGTTGTACCTTTTTTATTGATTTTTGAATGGAGGATTCCTGCAGTTGATGGAATGATTTGTTGGCTCTGAGGGTTCTTATAGATGCCAGGTCCAAGTGTAAGGTTTAGATCTTGTATAGGGAGGGCGTCTCCGGGTACTGTTGTCATCTTAGCCTTTATTTGAGCCTTCACGAGCGTAGCGAGTGAAGTGCGATGAGATCCTACAGGGTACTCAAGACCAAAACAAGTACACACAAACAGAAACACAAACAGAGACACAAACAGAGACACAAACAAATGCTTTGTACACCAAAAGATGTACACAAAGACAAAGATAAACTATGCAATATTCATATACTATACAATGCAATTATAGCTAATGAAATGGTGGTGTAGCCCCAACCTTCCTTCACTTAGACCGCTCAGGCTGGATTAGGAATGCATTAAAATACTCCTATCCTCCATATAAAACCAAATCTCCTCCTCAGTCAATTCCTCGAACTTCGTTATACACTCAGTCTGAATAGGTCTATAATCTCTCAATAACCTCAAACTTTCAAAGTCAAATTGTAAAATATAATTCTCATTAAAGAAATCCAAAGTCTCCACATTTCTCTTATATAATTTCAAAATATAACTCTCATCTCTTCTATCAAAAACATGGCCCTTAGTCAAACAAATTTCAAGATTTGATGGATAATGTTCAGGTCTAATTAACGTGGTATTAAAGTTCTTGATTGGAACTTCAATAATATTATCGAACCTTCTTGATTGAAATCTATCCTTTGGATAATTATGTGGTTTCCAATTGATATGCTTAATGAAGATTCTATGTCTGTGTCTTAAGAAAGAATAGATTCTTAACCCATAATAATTATGACGTTTCAAATAATCATTACATACGTTGTTAATATTTGGTTGGAAGTATTTTGGTGGTAATTCATTTTCCCCTGTAGTAAAGTTAATACCAAAGAAATAAAGATGATATGGGAATGTTGATCTTAACATGGCCCCAACACAATAATAATAACAACTTAAATTACTTATTAAACATGTATCGACGTAATTATAGGTTGATGATGGGATAAAGAATTCACTTGGGAACATCTTTAACCATTTCTTAAGTAAATCGAACGAATTCTTCAATGGGTATACCACAACTTTAGAATTATCAAAATTGGTTGATTCAATTAAGGGAATTATATCAAATTGTATAAACATCACTAATTGGTTATACAACTTCAATATATATGGATTATTGATTTGTAGTTTGGAATAAATTATTACTAATTGTTTAACACTGTACAAGATTTCATATATATATGAAGGATCATAGACTGGAATATTCATGGATAAAATATGATACTGGTTGATTGACAATAATGATCTAATGATCTTATTGGTGATAGGTCTTCCTCTATGATACTTTAAATAAGTTTTAAGAATCAAAAGACTTGCTGAATTGATTTTATTATAAGTTTCCATACTGAAATCTAATAATAATAAACAATAACTTAATAAGTTATTACTATAATACAATATAGGTGTCATTCTATCCATGTACTGATCACTTTCTTGAGTCGATCCGGTTACATTATTGAATTCTGTAGTTTGGAATTTGATTTGTGATAAACATTTATTATGTAATTCGAAACTCTTAGACTTAAGTTGCTGAATTACGGTTTTATTAAATGACTGGTTATTCTTGAACTCGTTAAGTATAATGATTTGTCCCATACAAATACACAAATTCTCAAAGATCTCAACTCCTTGGGGTCTTTGATGTAAGAATGGTATCATATAATCAAGTGATGTGCCTTTGGTGAATTGGTATTCATTATATTTGACTCTTGGTTTAAGACGAAGTTTATGAGAGATCTTTTTGAATTTAGTTGGGTATACGAAGGATGTTGGGAATTTTGATCCTTCTTTTTCTTTGATTTCTTGTTTTATTAAGGTCTTGATTTCAGGGACTTTTATTTCTGGAGGTTTTATGTCTGGAGTCCTTACCTCTGGGGCTCTTAGCTCTGAGGCGTTAACTTCTGAAGTCTTTATTTGTTGCATCTCCCTTACTTCTTTCATCACTTTACTCTCTTTCACTTCTTTGATCTCCCCATCATCTCCATCACTACTCTTATCACTATCTTCATCTTCAATAACTTTAAAATCATTATCAAAATCATATATGGTCAATATCTTGTACTGAATAGGAGGGTACCTTATACTTGGAATTCTTATAGGTAACTTTTTTAATTCAAATTTAAATTCAATATCACCTTTATAGTCATTTCTAGATTTAGACTCTGATGTAGGTAATCTATAGTCATGATTTAATAATTTATTTTGTTCATCTCTTAAAGAATGAGTTAATTTTATTCGATTTATTTCTTTGATGTCAAGACTTAAATATGAGCAAACATCTTTCTTACCTTTACAACAATTTTTACACGATGGTAGATTTTCATCACATCTTATCTTCTTTCGTTTACAATTCAAACATCCTAGTTTTGAATTCGTATGTTTTCTTCGTAACAGTTTTGGCACTTTTTCAGATTTCATATTGGATCTTTCTTCGGTTTGTAGGGTTCCTAAAATTTATAGGGGTTTATAATGAAATTCAAGATTCAACGGTTTTAACAGCCGAAATGTAAATTTAGTACTTCGCTTCGGATGTTTTTTCCAGTTAGGTATTTGGGAATATGGATTTTTTTCCAAGTTGTCTATGTGTTTAAAATTGTTGTAAACCTCAGCTTTATGTTCCCGAATTATACCTATTGTAAAATCAAATCAGCTCGAGGTTTTTTGAAGTTACCGTGGAATAAACCAATTTTAAAATTCTAGCAAATCACTACAATTTATTCTGTAATGGTTTACGAATTTTTAATTTTTTTTTAAGTCGATCTTACGAAGCGAGCACGACTTACGACATATAATGAAATTGCTCCTATTCGGTACTTTAAATTTAGAACCTAAATTCGGATTCCAGGAATAAGTCCGTGATGAAAAAATTTCTTCGGATTTACTTGGAAGGTGAAAAATCAATTGTAGTATCAGGAGTGGTTTCTATGGAAGTACTGTTGAGAGTTTCATATGCACCTAAAAGATTACCCAAGAAAATTTCATGATTACTTGAGCCAGTAGTTGCGAAGTTACTACCAATTGAGGCATTTTCACCTTCACCTTGGAAGATTTTAGTACCGTGTGCGACAAAATTAGCACCGCCTGAACCATTTTTAGTACCATCTGCGTTATCTGATAATTGACCTGTAGTGATTCGTCTATTTTCAGAAATTGGTTGCCTTGTGATTTGTGTATAGAATGTCTTTAATACACTGTGGTCAGTGTACTTGAGGTACCTTGAAATTTCGTAATATTGTGGCTTTAAAAATCTAGCTCTGGGGGAAAACAGAAAGGTATTTTCTCCGGTAAGTAAATTCTTTTCGTTATCATATATTTGTTGATCATTGACATTTAATGTTCCAAAACTCTCGTAAGGTTGACCTGTGGCTTTGTAGAGGATTTGATCCAGTCTCATGACCTTTTGGCTATATAAGAAGTTGATACAATCAATCACTAAAGGATCATCGAGATCAAATAATTCATTTATGTTCAACCTTTTGAACATAACTTTATACATAGCTCTAAGTATAAGTAATACTTTATACTGGTTTAAAGTTCCAGCACATGTGAAGCAGGTTTCAAAAGAATCTCCATAGCAATACTTGTGAACTTTTCTTCTGCATTCATTACAATAAAAGAAAGTATGCAATTCTTCATGGTGGTAATTACATTCACATTTAAGTTCCTCTACAGAAAAGTCAATTATTGAAGTGGGGGAAGTAGGGTTATAAGTGAAAAGTGGATCTATGTGAATATTTTCATCTCCTTCGATGTTAGATATTAATTTGATACCACCATTTATAACTTTATAATCATCATAACTATTTAAATCGATAGAATTAGGATCACTAGATTCTGATACTTCATTATAAGCAATCTTAATGGATATGATCTTGTGCAATGGTAACGGGTCAAATGACTGAGCGGTAAGGATAACATCTCTAAGGGTTTGAACAATATCATCAATACCGCCATCTACTTCGAACACATAAACTTCATTTATGTTTTCGTCGTCCGGCAATTGGATTCCCAATTGTACACAACTTACTTGTCCCTTTTCTATTCCTTCCAAGATTTCTTCAATACAATCTAGATACTTGTTTACTGATAAGTTATCACCTCTAACTAACTTTCTTACGTTAATCGATTCAAACTTGGTGGTTATGAAGAATCTATCTTCAAAGAAGTTTCTTATGTAAGCAATCGAGCTGAATGCTAAAGTGAAAAAATTGTAGAATTCAATAGATTTGTTTAGTTTCATAGGAGTGATTTTCAAGTGCTATTTCTGTGTTGTTTGTATGATATTTGTATATAAATGTGATATGTATCAGATTTTGCATCTTAGCCGCATGGTAGTGTGAGCACCGATATGACGTAGTATTAAGTAGTACCAAGGTAGAGGTTATACATTATGGGGTAAATCTAATGGACATAAGTTCTTTTAGAGTTTGAAATAATGTATAACTCACGTGGTTATACAAATATTCAAAAGATCTGGGCCTGGACCTTCACTTCCTTCACTCCGTTCAGGAGTTTCAGGTTCAAGTTCAGGTACGGGTAAGGAAATGTGGAGCAACCATCCTGCATATACTCTCATATGACTAGTCTCAGGATAACTCAATGTTCGACTAAAGTTTATCATGTCACATCCAGCTGCTAGTGTTAAATCAATTTATAGTGGTAAAATTAACCTTGATACACCTGAAGAATTCGAAACCTTTGAATTCGACAACACCTTTTATGATGATACATCATCAAGGCTAAGTAATGGCAGTTTATCGTCTAAAAACCTCAAGACATTTGAACCAAAACCATCAGACTCAACTAATGTTTCCATTACTTCCGACACTGAAGATAATGACAATAAAAGTATAAATTCAAAAGATTATGAGTATGATCAATCCAATTTGTTTCCGCCTAATTTATCCAGAAATTCTACAACTTCTTGTTTATCCACCACTGCCACTAAAGATGGTATAGAAGGGAAGAAATTGCACAGAAGGGGCCCAAACCCTTATTCTAATCAATTTATTGCTAATATGATTCAAAAATTGGATAACAAGTTGGAAACTCCCCCAGATACTCCTAGCGATATTGTTAAGGGCAAGGTCTCTTCCAAAGTTTCATCTCCAAGTAAGATATCATTTGATGACAAGGATTTGGAAAAGAATTTAAGTCAAAGCTCATTCAAGACTACTGATGCAGAGATTGATGGAGAACCGGGTGAATTGAATCATTTGGAGTTGAATGATTCGGGGTTGTCGTTAAAGGCAAAGATTAAATTATTGAACAAGTAATTTACAGAGCACAAGTAACTTACACGGCAAAGCTTTGTTCTGTAAGTTGCAACTCTATTCTATGTGTGTGATTTAGTTGGATTGGTTCCAGCTACCTTCGGAATTGTCTGTAGTGGTATATATTATGATAATGAACATTTTCTCTGAATCTCATACCATACTCTGGCACGACTCGGTACTACTCGCCATCGCTGCGCTCTGTCCACTAATGTTAAAATACATCAGACCTACTGCCCCATTACTTAGACGGTTCATTAGTTCCCAACCCAAAACTATTGAAACCGTCATTTCCAATGAATCCGATCCCAATAGGAATCCATTCTTCCAATATTCCTGGGGAACCTGGTTAATCAATGATAAAATCGAAAAAGCCAAAAGACAGACGAAATTTTCAATTGAAGGTATTAGTGAATTAGTTAAACAATTATCCACCAAAACCAATGAAAACATCAAACCAACTGCCTTAGATGACGGGTCTACTTATTTGCCTAACAACTTGAACCTCGTGGGAACTCCAGTCAATGATTCACTTAATGTCAGTAAGATCTCAAGTATTCATGAAGGTAAGCACCATAGAGTATACCAAATCACCCTTGACAACGAGAAAAACTTGGTTTTAAGAATCCCTTATAACCTTGAAAATGCTTATAGTATCAAGCAAAAGATAAAAAGTGAAGTAGCCACTCTTGATTTCTTGAATTTGAAATTAGGATTGAACGTTCCCAAGGTTTTAGCTTATGGTGTTGATAAAGTTAATAGACTTAAATCGCCATACATTCTAATGGAACACATTCCGGGAGATTTATTAATGAAGCAATGGGATCCTTTGGTTAATGAAGAAATTCCTGATGCCAAGGAACGTCTTTTGAATGTAATTGAACCAATTAGTGAGTTCCAACATAAAGTCAATTCCATTGTTTTCAATAAGTTTGGTTCCCTTTACTTCACTGACGACGTAGTTGGTGAATTACAACATGAACTCCCATACGAAGGAGAAACCAATGAAGATTTGATCAACAGATGGAGAATTGGTCCATCTATTGAAAAATCATTCAGTAAGAATAAGAACAAACTTAGCGAGTCACAAATTTCAAAGTTCAATGGACCTTGGTCAAGAGACCAACCTGAAAAGTTAATTGAGGATGTTGCTAATATCGAATTAGAAAACTTAAGAAACAGATTAAGTATTAGTCAAGCTGACTCTTCTTTAGAAAACCAACAAACGTTGAACGAAGCCATTAAGACTTTCGAAAACTTAAAGAAAATGGCTCCATTACTTATCAACAAACAAAGCACTAACATTCCAAATATCGACAAATTGTTCGAACCAAGATTATTTGTTCCAGATTTAGACCCTTTGAATGTCATTTTAAACTCCGAAAGAAACAATGACCCATATTTTGTGGATTTTGAATACAGTACTATTAAACCATTTATCTATACCTCATATCCAGCATTTGTAGGATACTCAGGGTTAAAGATTTATGATCTTGAACAAGATATTCCTAATTATAATGAACTCGATGACATTGAAAAGGAGCAATACAAGTTCATGTTCTACAAGACAAGAAACGAAAGATTATGGGAAATTGAATTGAATAAAAGAAACCACGATTTGATCGCTATAGCTTCACCACACATTAAAATGTTAAAGTCCCCATACATTCAAAGTTTGAAATTCAATAAAGACAGAGATTACCTTTATGTTGAAGGAACTATTCTTCAATTGAAGGGGGTCTGGGAAGCTTATGTTAGTAATCAATTATGTAACTCCAATGACGTAGAGTTTCCTATTAAGGAATATACTCCTGAATTTATTGATGCATTTCAACAAGAGATTCAAGCATATGAAGCTGAACTTTCTTCGACTCCATTTACTGCAACTGGTGGTTGGGTTCCTCAGGATATGTTCAATCAATTGAGAGATCAAGGATTTATTACTGAGGTTGGCGACAATTATGTTATAAACACAGAGAAGATATTAGAGGAAGAACCTGAACCTGAATCTGAATCTGAAACCGAACCTAAGCATTAGCAAAGGTAATGTTTCATGTTGTGTAAGTATTCATTAAGTGCCTCTGAAGTCTCAGATTATATCATAGTTTAAAACACTAGTTTGACTAATAATCGTTTGTATTTATGTATATATTCCCTTTACTCTATTTATGTTGGTAGGCCTAAAGTGACCGAAAAAGGAATTCTTGTAGATATGAATGAATATGTCTAAAATGCAAATATGATAAAACTTTAGAAGTACCTCAGTCTTGGCTTCGCTCAGCCTAAAACCTAAAGATACTTTTTCCCCAATAACTTCACCTTCAAATCAAAGTCCGCCGACGTTATAGCATCATTAACCGAATAGAATGGATTCATCAAGACCTTTATATACAACTCATTAACCTCAATAAAAAACTGCCTGATCGAATTCTCGTCATACTTATTATTGTTATCATAACAAATAATCAACTTTATATTTCCCTGAGTCACAAATGCATTAACCAGTAATCCATAAAACGTATCAACTTTACCTAAGTTATATTGGTTATTTGTCCATTGGATATCTTCAATTAAATCAAGAGAAGAATGAGTTATGAACGGTAGGATCTCTTTAATATTAGGAGGGAACTGAGACTTCCCAGGAATTGATGAATTGGTCTTAAACGATGATAATTCCACTTCATAAAGTGGGGCATCTTTGGTTCCTATTATGGTGAAATAGTAAGACATGCTACAAAGTTTCGCACTAGTAACTCTGGTGAGGTCAAACTATCAACAATCGCAAGTCGCACCAAAATAAACAAACAATGAGTCTGTTAAGTCTCAAACGGTATCAGTCATTTCACTTTCAACCCAACTCCAAGGACATATATAAACCGAACTTTGTGTTTAGTTCGGATATACCTGAGTTGGTTCATCAATTGAATTCAAACCATGCGATTTCATTCAATATCAATATCGAATTAAATACCCTTATAAATCGGAACCCTAATCTTAAACCATCAAATCTTATACGAGACAACCTTATATTTTTGGCCAAGACCGATAATAAGAAATCGTTAAACTTCTTGAACGGCCTTATATTCCATCAACCAGAATACATTCCTAAGATCTTGAATAATGAGGTGTTCATAGTAACATTAACATTAACAGTTGATCAGTTTGTAAACCATGAGTTACTGTTTATAAAGGATGATAGTTATAAATTATTGGAAAGCTGTGATCCAAGTTTCTTAGCGTACATTAAAACATACATAATCAAAAGTTATGAAGAATTAGAAACTCCTTCTCCGTTGAATGATATTTCCGGTACGGAAACAACTATAGAAGTACTGGAATATGAAATCGAACATTTAGATGATATTGACGACTATAATTTAACTAACGATTCAATGGACTTAATGTTCTTAAAAGACGATGATACAATGACGTTGGTTGGTAAACAATCAAAACCTAAAAACTTTAATGAAGACAATTTTATTCACAATTTGACTAACCTAAGACATAATGAAAATATCGAAATAGATCAAGATGACGATCAAGACTTTATCCAATCTCCTATACTAAAAGAACAGTTATCACCAGTAATGTCTCCTACCATACCTTCACTTCCTGTGGAAGAGAAAGTATTAGAAACCACTAAAATTAAATTAAAACCATCCATTCAAGATCTCAAGCCACCACCACCAGAGATTCCAAACCCAATAAGTCGAAAATCCTCTAAAAACTTCCAGGTTCCAACCAAGGTAATGAAATCCCCTTCTTTCACTATAGCAGATGCAGAAGATTTCGATTATAGTGGACCCTCATTTATCAAGGGAGATAAGAAGTTTAAATACATAAAGGTCGGGAAGGTTCAGAAGTTTGTTAATCTTTTTGAGGAAAGAGTGAATGAAGAAGCAAGTCGACCACTGAGTAGGACGGGGAGTAGAACGGGGAGTAGGCCTGTGAGTAGAGTAGGAAGTCGACCAGTAAGTAGGGCTGTTAGTCCTATACGACAAACAGTTGTATAATGAGTTATGTATGTAATATATTGTATCTAGGCGTGTGTATTTGGGATAATCTATGACAGACTAAGGATTTAGGATGGACTACGGACTTATGTGTCAATCACTTAACTCGTTTCGCCCATCAAGTGGTCATTAAGCGGTGGTTAAGTCTTTACTGATGGTGTCCGTCAACTGATTAAACTTACTAAAAATATAATTAATCTCTTCTTGCTCCAATTTCTTATTCTCCACTGGGTTGACCTTTATACTATCCAAACACCACGACTCTTTTAATCCTCTGGTTATACTTAGAAGTTCTTCACAAAACTTTATGATCGATAACGCATCAGTTTCCATTGCTAATGATTCTATGGCTAATAATTCCTTTGATTTGTCTTGAATGACACCTACATCGAATATATCTTGGAACTTTGTGAGGAGGTTTTCGACTATTGAGTCGATGTTTTCTGTAGTTAGTACCCTGGGATCCCTAATCCAACCAAAGGGGTCAGCTGAGAGTCATGATTATTTACTCTGCCGGTGATGCTTATCTAAGCTGCCACTTCACCCTAATAAGTACCTAAAGTACATACCTAATAACGCTATTGACTTCGGTTGCATGCTCGTTGGTTGAGACACTGGTGTGTAAAGTTTTGAGCGGCACATGTGTAGCGGTTAATGCGATGCGAAGTTGCAAAATTTGAGTCATAACCCAAAAAACCACAAATACAAAAAACACAAACGCAAACTCAAGCACAAGCTCAAAAGAGATCTCAGTATACCAAATAAATACCTAAAGAAACACAAACCAACACAAACAGGTAATATGAGTGCAAGTCAACAGGAAACCCCAGACATTGCCAATAAGCCACAAATAGAAAATACTAAGAACAACTCGACTCATGTAACTACAATTGAAAAGATTAATAGTGAACTTGATCTTACATCATTAAGCACTAAATCCATTGAAAGTTTAAATTTAGCACCAGCTTGGAATTACGGTACCACTACTCCCAGAAATGTCTCCTCCAATGGGTCAGGATTATTATTAGCTAATAAAGGACATATTGCAATTGCCCTGCCTGAAGTTATTCAGAACTACTTGTATCCAATTAGTGAGGGACTACAACAGAAGATATTGACCTATAGGGACAGATTATCGGATATTTTAAACCATAAATGCCCCGAATTCAATCACGACTTGTTAGTGATTACCGGACCCACTTTCATAAATAACTCAAATCAAATTAAAGGATGTGCTAAGTGGATTGGAGGAATGTTAGGCAAGAAGTTCCAACAACAACCAAATGAATTAGTACCACCAACTGTCAAAGAAATCTTTAAAAACCCATACCTTCCCAAGAATTTAATGTTATCAATCAGAGCTAACTTGACAGGTTATATTAGTGATAAGGCTGAACAATCAATTACTACCTATGAAGTATGTAAGGGAATGCCATATTGTAGAGCCTTGTTAGACGAAATTAGTGAAATATGTCCGATTGTTGGTGAAACTTCTGATACTATTACCCCACAATATTTAGGGGATTTATTCAGTCTTGGCTTAATTAGTTCAACATTAATTGAGAGTCAATTACATCGTGAACTATGTTCCGGCACTTCTTATCCTATTGGGTTTCAAACCCTGGATTCCTGGTTAAAGTTTGAGAAGTCGATGTATAAACACAAGATCCAGAGTGGATTAGATGCTATGTTTGCCTCCAACCAACCTCATCAGTTTTTATCTGTAAATAAGCTTGGAACCGTTACTGTAGCTGGAACGGTTGGAAATGACGAAACATTCTTGGTTTTGGAACTCAATCAACATTTATCCTATCAAGAGTTAGTGGATTTGATTAATATGGTGTATAATGGCAGCAAGTTGAGATTATCAACTCCAAGAATCATGTTAGATGTTGGAAAGGTTTCAAATGATGAATACCATCAAAAGTTAGGTTTGGTCAAAAAATTTTTGACTGAAGATTTAAAGTACAAAATCATTGGAGTGTTGATTGATAGTGGTGAAGAATATGTACCAACCACTGAAAATGTTGATTTAACTCACGGTAGAGTTTACCAAGAGTCTCTTAATGGAGACTTTGAGGAAATGAAGAGATATATTGAAAGAAATAGAGTGATTAGTGATGAGAGACTGATGACGGTGAAAGATAATCGGTTGTTCTATGAGTATTTTGTGAATGCTGATAAGTTTATAAGGGAGTTAGATGTTTTAAGTGAGAACAGAAAGTTCTACCGGACCTTGACTGAGTGAAGGCTTTAAGGTTTATCTTCTTCCCACTTATTTTTAGTAAATCTTGCTGCATCATTCAGAGAACGATAAATATGAACTAAAAGAGCGTCCTACATCAGCCAATCAAACTATTATATATATTCCTATCCTACCCATTTTATGCATCTACGTTGTTTTCTGTCTTATCATATATGGATTCTTATTCTCTTTTATGTACTACATTTACAAGATCTACCTAATTAAATGAACTTACCTTCTTTCACCCAGGTAATTAGAATAATCTTAAAACTCCCCAAAAAACTCTCAATATCCACAAAAACCCCTTACCTATATTTACTACCACCCATATTAATCGTAATACAATCACAATAAAATTCTCTAGTAATAAATAAAGTATCCTATAATTGGAATCCATTGACAAATTCTGATTCAATGCATCTGTGACCAAATTTCCAAATAAGGAATTATTCAACTTGTCTAATTGTTCATCAATCTTTCTTAACTCTAATGACATAGATGTGCTGATTTCTCCAGTTAACCTATCGGTTCCTGTCAATAAGTTATCAATTCTAACAGAATAATCATCATTAATGATCCTCATTAAGGACTTGATCTCATTGAGAAGGGTTGAACAATAAAGTTCATATGAAGGAATAGAATCATCATTTATATCGATCATTTCGCTGTTAAGTTTGGGAATTATTTCCTTTACCAACTTATTCAATCTTCTATCCAAATTGCCTTCTAGTTGGGGATATATCTTGGTTAAAAAATGATACTTTACATGATTAGCACTTCTTAAATAGTTCAATTGTAAACTTATATCTTGTAATTGTTGATCAATGATTTGTTGATTTTCTTGGTCACTGTGAGTTTCTATTTTACTGATATCAGAATCTTCGGGGTTTGGAGAATCCAGTGAATCTCTTATAGGTTTAATTTGAAGTTTATTTAAATCTTCTTCAACTTCACTTATATCTCTTGAATTCGGATCTTCTTGATACTTCAAAGGTCCCAATTTAGGTGAATATTCTTCTAATGATGAGGACGAGGATGTGGTGTACCTAAATGATTTCTTAACACGTTCTTTAAGTCTATCACGTTTGCCTAGTTTTGTATCTAGGACTAATGATCGTTCATTCAGTTTGTAAGGTGAAAGTTTATCACTCTTTGCGGGACTTCTTTTATCCTCTTTTTCAGGTGACTTTTCTGGAGTAAGAAGTCTTCTGTCTCCCTCATCCTCACTGAATAATCTATCATGTAACCTTCTGGTTAATTTTACGTGACGTCTCATGCCAGATCTTTCTTGTGAATGCAAAGAACTATTTGAAGATGGTGGGAACCATAATTCTCCTTTACTATTCTTTAGTTCATGGATATGATTCGATTTCCATGCTTGATCACTAACTAGCTCATTCAATTCTATGGCCCATATCGATTTCCACATCTTTCTTCCCTCCCTATAAAGATTATGTTTACTGAACACGGTAGACGCTAATGGTAAGGTTTTTACCGATAACGGCTTAGGTGGCTCGTGATACTTACTACGAAGTTTACGGTTTCTTATAATTTGTAAAGGATTATAAACTCCATCGACCCCGGGGTATCGTACTTCAGTATTGTATATCCTATCAATTGTGAGATACTTTAATGCTATTCCGGTTTTAACTCTTTCTGCTCTTATCAATGTGGCTCTTGATATTTTAGACGAGTTTTCTTGTTGATACTCTGACTCTGGTTGCTTTTGTGAGTCTAAGATATTGTTATCATTAAGAAATGCTCTCTTTGTATCGAGAAAGATTCCTGCAAGGTTTCCTATGTTTTTGAGGTCAGTGGTGGTGTACTCTTTTTCTGGTACCACTGTGTTTGATTTAGAACTTATGGTATCAAAATCAGGTGTATCTTTAAGTGTTGATGATCTACTCAAATTGTTCTCTGGCTTGAGGAAGTCTTCTTTTATGTTTGTATTAATGATTTTAGGGTCAGTGTCTGTTTTTGGGTCTACCTTGAGGTCTGTGTTTGTGGTTATAGGAGTTTCATGTACTTTAAAATACTCATTAGGATTCATAATCTTCTCCTTTGGGATGGTTTCGGTATCTAGATCCTTGTGCTTAATGATATCTCCACGCTGTAAATCTGTTATAACACCTTTCAACTCTTCGTTATCTCCTCCATACCCACTAGGTCGACCATTGGACCCAGTACTATTCAATCCATCGCCATTATCTTCCCCCTGACCATTTTCATGACCATTCCTTGTAGGCAGTTCCTTAGACATTGAGACTGCAATAATCGCACAAACGTCAAGATTATTCCCCCGTGCACAATACTGACACAAGTGAATAAATGCCAGAAGATATCTATAACTTCCAGTTAGTTAATCGAGAGCTTACAAAATTCTTGAACAACGGTGATATTTATACATTAATGTTAGGTGATGGTAATTAAGTTTTGATAACAAGAACGGATCTAAAAGGTATTGATCTATATGGGAATGATATCTTATCACAATAGTGTTTAGATAGCATCAGCTTGAATGTATCAGTATTCTATAACAGAAACGATATGGATGGAGCTGATGAATCAGATTACGCAAGTTTGAGTGCTACTTATAGCATAGACTTACAAGGATCATTTTAACCCAGGATCTTCAATTAGAGCATGACTAACAATGATATCAGATTGTTCAATTCTGTACTTGTTGAAAGAAAAACCTACAAAGGAATCGTTCTTACAGATTATTATCATGATAATGCAAAGCAAGTTCAAGTAGCAGCACACCACCTACCATTAAACATTGTCATCTGCCACACTTGTATCAACATATACTACAACGATGGTTTCTCTGCTTTAGAATAGAAACCACTCCAGTTACGTTTTAACTACAGCTTAAACCTAATAGCTCAACTGTAATTTTGATCTCAGGTTCAAGATAAAATTTCAAGACCACAACGACATCTTTGTTGACAGTGAGACGAATTTCTACTCACCTTATCAATTCAGTAAACTTTTGAGATTGAAATTTTATTGAAAATGGTGCACAGGTGGGATGTATTCTGGGATGGTATACAAATTAATTGATAAATTTATGACTATATAGGGCTTATGTTGTTGGGGAATTTAATGACCCATTCAACTGATTCACGCATGATAATCACAATGTTACATTGTAAAACGCGATGTATCCTGTATGCTGTATACTCTGAATTCTAATTATAGACTTGGCATAAAATTGGGCCCAAACCTTAAAATTTTTCAACACTTCATAACATGGAGCTGGTCAACCAAGAAGCGTTCGAAAAGAACTTGAAAGCATACTTTGGAGTAATTCATAACCTCGACCACGACAGATTGTCCAAAGGTGATAAGGACTATCGAAACGACGTAATCCATGGTATATTGAACAATCTCCATTTTTGCCTTTACATTTTCGAAGAGTACGAAAATAACGATGTCTATGGATTATGTACCTACTGTGTGTCCAAAATGCTTAGTTGTGGGTATCGAAATTCCGACCATATTGAAAAGTTCAAGCCTCTATACTTTGATATTCCTGTAAAAGGGTATTTTGGGGAATCTTTTTTGTGTAAATACCCTTACCTTAGGTATCCTACAGCAATGTGTTGTAGGGCCGGTAGAAGTGATGGTGATGGGGTATATACAAATACAGCACCTTTACCCGAATATAATGTCATGGTGTACTGCTTGAAAAATAAACAAATGGTTTCATATGAGTACTATGAAAAAAAGGCCCAAGAATTGGGTCACATCTATAAATTTTATGATCTTGATACTTGTGTTTATTTTGATGAACCGTTGGTATTACCCTTGGAAACCATCTATGCTGAAAAGGA
>JAJLZU010000021.1:0-52096 GCA_030572395.1 Yamadazyma michaelii
CAATTAGAATCCTGAAAGAGGAGGGTTTTTTCTTGTAAGCAATTACAGGTTTCCCTCTATAAATAAGTATATAGTTTTGGTGTAACAATATACGGTTATTAGTTTTTTTAAAAAAAAGAAAGGGCTTTACTTTGTCTTTTAAAGCTTTAAGAGTAATTTCACAGTCTTTCCAGTCTGATAAATGTGTAAATAGTAAAAGAGTCAAGGCAATAAAAATTCAGATCTCAAGCTTGGCAAGGAGTAAGCAAATTTGACTGTAAATCTTTTGTAAATCTCCACTGAAATTTTGATGAATCGTACGGTTGGCTAATTATCGTGAATAATATTTGGAAGGAATTTCGAATCAAAGGTAAACACAACCCTAATATCTCATTCATTCTCTATAAACTTATACAGTTCTTATTTAACCTCTGTTCCAATAGATATGTTTTCAGTCTATGACTTAAATATCACAACTAGACTCAGTGTTTAAATTAATTCTCCACAACATGCTGAGCCAATAAGTTAGGGAAGCCCCAACATTTATAACCTGAAACTTTTGCAACATAACAAAGACCTTCAGTTTCAATACCATCATAACCTTCTTCTCTATCCCAGGTGGTACCAACAATATAATTCGTTGGGAACTGAATACCTTGAAGATAAACTACGGACTTTGCAAAAAGTATAGCTCCCCCAACGGAATCCAATTCAAGGGCATAATCAAGTTGTTTAGTTTTATCATGCTCAGGTTTATTCTTAATAACCTGAGCAAGATGAGTCATTTTATCTTTAATATCATATGGAGTATACTTAGCTTCATCATACTTACCAGAGTCCATTAATTTCAATTGTTCTTCATTTGGTTTAGTTCTTTCTCCAACCCAAGAATTTTTATCGTAATCGTCATTGGTCCCTTTTTCAATTCTTGGTACAGCAATATCGTAGTCATAATTAATAAATCTAAGGATCATATCAGGATGATTGATTTTAATAATATCAGCGTCAATGAATAATGTATACTTCTCAGTATCTAATGCATTATTAATAACAAAGTTCCTTGAAAGGGCAATCTTTCTTCTTCTTTTTCTTTGGAACTCATTCTTTTGTCTGTTTTGCCTATCAAAACCATTACTTTGTGATATGAATGGAGCATTTATTAAGGTGCATTTATGAATATAGTCTTTAACATTACGAGGACTAATCAGTTTGAAATAATGACTAAAGAAGTCATTGACTCTATTAAACTCTTCTTCCTCTTCTATCAAAATACCAAGTGATATTTGATTGTTTTTGAATTTAAAACTCTTGATGACATCAAATAAATCTTCAAAGGTTCTGCCAGTACCATAGCTACTGCCAACACCGATTGAAAGTAGAAAAATAATGGTATCTTTATCTGTGTCGTAAGGACTTAAGGTATTAAGGTATTGAATTTTATTGAACTCTCCATGGTATTCATGCTTAACATAATTCGTAGTTAAAAGTTTAGTATATGCTCTATCCTTATTTAATACTTGGAAAGTGACCAATATGGTTACTACCAGCATTATTATAATGGTAAGGAGTCCAGGTTTGACCATTTCACTATTGTGTATTTGGTTTTGTGGTAATTACCGTACAGTAATTCTACTTAAATGTATAAACCTAAAACTTAACGGAAAATAAACTTTGAAAATTAAGGAGACGTTCCCATAAACAAAGATGAAAAATCTAAACAATCCACCCAAAAATCATTGACCTCCTTAACATCACAAGAGTCTAAAAATAGTAGAGTTTAGACACGTGGTCAGCTAATGTTAATTATGTACGCAACATTATGTGGCTTATAATCGTGTCTCACAGATGGTCTGGGCCATTGGACTATTGTATTTAGAGTCTTCTTAACCATTGTACGGTAGATGAAATTCAAATCATAAGAGGGAAGAGTTTTATTGGTATACGATCTTTTCAGTGTTCGTTTTTCTGTTTATGGTTGTTCGAACGGCAAATCTATTTATAATCAACAGAAATATTTTTGCGTCAATTTTATACACACTCTTGCATAATCAGTAACCTTAATTTGTGGGACGCATTAAGTTTCAATTTTTAGGTAAAATCGTGTTCCTCATCACAGTTTCGTAATAAATTCAGGTTTTCTTTAGTGCTTTCGAAATTAGCAGTTTATTCCATTCATTCTAGGTGAGCTTTAATTATTTGACACACTTTGAGCGAAATTTGTGCATGTTTTGCGTCTATTTACGAACTTAAAGTTTTCCTTTTCCTTGCTCTGTTAGCTTCTTTAATATTGATTTGTTTCAATGAACTATTTTGCAAGGAAGATGGCGAGTATCATTAGATAGTGGTAAGTGAGATTATCATAAAATGCAGAGTATCTAAAAAGCCAGATATCGCTAGCTTTCAACGACCCTGTACCTGGGATTACGCATAAAAATTTATTAACGAAATACGATTAAGTTACAACATGATCTAATTCTGAAGGAGCAACGTTTCCTTTAGGATTGAAGTCTGCATGGTTTTGATTCAACAAGTTTTCAGGCATTATATCAAGTTGAGATTTATCTTCGACGATCACCCCACCCATACCAGCGGTTAAATGGGTTTGAATATGACAATGGACCATGGCAATGGTATTAGTTGCGATGAATCTAATAACAGAGTAACCTCCAGTAATAACTGAGATATTGTCAACATAAGCAGGATCTTCAAAGTTGAAAATGTCTGCTCTCCCGTCAGCTAAAGCAGCTTCAGTACTGTTGTAAGTAAAGTTTGCAATGGAGTCATTCTTTGCGATAACCCAGAAGGTATGACCATGTAAATGCATTGGATGGTCGGCAAATGGAGAATTCTGGAAAATGATATCAACAATATCACCTTCTTTGATACCGGCATCAACAACTGACCCACCAAAAGCATCAGTGGCATTAACTGAACTATTGGCTTCGAGTTTGAATAAAATTGGGAATTCTAATTCCATTCCTCCATCGAAGTAGTCACCGTTGAAGATAGCAAAAGTGGTCTGACCAAGACGAAGAAGATCAGCTTGAAT
Source organism: Yamadazyma michaelii (assembly GCA_030572395.1). NCBI lineage: Eukaryota > Fungi > Ascomycota > Pichiomycetes > Serinales > Debaryomycetaceae > Yamadazyma > Yamadazyma michaelii. The sequence goes on from JAJLZU010000021.1 coordinate 3,029, forward strand.
AGTGACATCAGCAGGACCAGTAGGAGGTTTTAGGCTTGAATCATATGGAGTACTCTTGAAAGGATCGTGTTTAGTCCATGAATCATTGAGTAAAACCCCACCTAAATTACTATATTTAACCCCATTGACATCTTCATAATGAAGAGTTTGTATATCATTATAACTTCCACTACTAAAATTTCCATATTGAAGATGAGCAACTGCAGTGTAAAGTTGAGGCATATCATCACCTTGAATTCTGATAGCAAATGATTTGGAAACGTCTTCATGATCTTCGGGCTTGACTTCAACGACAGCAGTAACTCTCAACCCGATGGGTAAGTATAATTGTTCAACAGTTTCTGGCTCAACAAAGTTACCATCAATGGCAACAACAGTAATTTTATGATCGTCGATATTAAGAGTTTTTGAGAATTCTCCACCTAAGTTAAGGAAATTGAAGTACATGAACTCTTTATCATTAGTATAATACACTTCTTGATCGACAGTACTGTTGAAACACTCAGTATTGTACCCTGGGAATTCAAGCAAACTCTTATTATATTGTATACTAGTAAATCCATTAAGGACTTGAAGATCCATACACCCAAAAGAATCCATACTCCAAGAATCCAATCCACTAAGAGCTAAAAATTTTTCATACTTATTGGCACCTTCATTAACAAGAGTTTCATTAGGGAAACAATAATGACGTCCTTTTCCATTAATTAAGATTGATTGAACACATGTTGGATCCATACCAAAATCAAACATCTTGCCAGCAATATCATCGTATGGTTGCTTAAACCAATCGCTAAGTAATAAGTAATTTGGTTTCTTTTCGAGTTCAAATAATAGACCAGTATCATTAGTGATCTCCTTATATGGTCTTTCAATTTCATTAGCTGGATGAATGTAAATTGGACCAACTAAACCATCATTTGCATATGCCCTCATATGTGAATGGTACCAATAAAACCCATACTGTTCCAATTTCCAAACGTAAACATAAGAGTCACCACTAAGAATTGGGTATTGAGTAACTCCTGGTACACCATCGGAGAAAATAGTACCATTTTGATGAATACCATGGAAATGAATAGTTGTAGGAACAGTTAAGAAGTTATTGACTTCAATAACAACCCAATCTCCTTGGTTACCCTCAATCAAAGGACCAGGAGATTCTCCATTGATAAGAAATCCTCTTCTGTAATGACCATCAGGAGCTACTGTTTGTTCAGTTAAGTTCCATACATAATTTTGTACATTAGCATCTTCAGGAATAATATCCCAAGGGTCTTTTGGATGAGCCAATCTGTCTTCAACTTCAGCAGAAGAAGAAGCTTCAGCTAAATCAGCACTAATAGAACTTTCAAGATCTTGAAGCTCTGAAGATTTACAATCTATATTGGTGGTGGTACTAACAATATCAGTAGCAGTCGTTGATACAGCTCTAGCAGCTAAAAAAAAACTTGCTGTAGCAAGAACTGTTCCAAACTTCATGTTGACTTTAAAATAGAGGGGGGTTTCACTATTTATAAAAGAGGAAATGTGGTGATACTCAGTGAATATGAGCTCGTCATCCAATAGAATCTTCAATCACCGTTTGTTTTCATGCAATGTCTTCGAATTTATCGTATCTGGTACCTTTTAGTGAATTCTTGAGCTCTTTTAACCGAGTACGTAAAGAATCCATTGTTCTCTGAACTTGCAAAATGGGCATCATGCATTCCTGCATATTTGTTTAAAAAAGAATATGTAAGTACTGAATAAGATAGAGCCGAAAGCTGAATATATGGTAGGCTTAATTCGAAAATCTTGACCCACATTCACATAGATGAGTGGGTTCCATGCCTTGTTTAGAAAGTAAAGGTTATCAACTTTCTTAATATTGAAAGAACTATATTGGGGCTACTTTTGCCGTAACTGCAACAATTTTCGATTTTCCACACCTAAGTACCGATGCAGGGCTGCTAGTTCGGCCGTAGCTTCTATCGGAGAATGTTTAAAGGTGATGATCCTTTAACAGTAAGCATATGTGAACTACTGATATTAAACATGATTCACAGCTCTCTAGTTGCGAGATTTTTCGATTGTGATTAATATTAGCGAAAGTACTTTACCAATAATTTCCAATTAGTGACAGGTTATTGCGTTTTTCATAATGTGCCGCTAACGTTGGATCCTATTCATATAGATTGCTTGTTTACTAATAAAAGTCTAAACAGTTGAAAGATGAATATTAGTACACAATTATGGAAAAGTGGCTATAGACTCTCTGGGACTTTCCTAATTAGGCCATTGTCTTTGAAATACGTACTTTACGTGGTAAACTGTTTTCAGGATGGATAACAAACCGTAATTACTGTGCTTACGTAATACGTGACTGGAAAACTTTTCAGTTTTCCTTACAACCTCGATTGGATGAAAGAACATTGGTCTATTGGAAACTTTGAACTGGGCAGCTGTGTACTAAGGTGTGCTAATTTATGTGAGTCATTTACATACATTATAACATAGATGAGTGAGGAATAATGATTTATGAGCGTTGATGATTCTAGATAATTTTAGTGCGGTACACCAGCTTAAGGGATGCTCGTCGGGACCAATCAGTTATTTTAGTCCGGTGCACCAGAATAACGGGATTAAAGCCACGAGACTAGAAGTCACAGGACCAGAGTCACACTACACGAGTGTGTATAGGTTATTTTAAGTTGATGAATATGGCTGTTTTATGTATTTCCGGTCTGAGGGTAACATGGTTCTAGATTCCACGCGTGTTAAGCTAATATTTATTTTAAATAATTTGTCTTTTACTATCTCCAGAATGGCCGCCTCTACAACCGTAACGTACTAATACCAAATTAGAAGCACTTCTGTACAAGAGGAGAAAAATCAAATATCGTCATGAGACAAGGTCTGTATATTCTCATAATCATTGATTTACATCGGCTGATAATTTGACATCGTCTAATAACGTTTAGAGTCGTAAAAGGAAAAAATAATGCAAGATATATCTAACCATAGTTACAGGATGTAACCGAATGTAACGACGGTGTATCAGCGGTTGTATATTGGATACCGGATATAGTAACGTGGAAATGTGTCGTTTAGGATGCTACGTAACGTTAGATGTTAAATTTAATAAATAACGCAGAAATTAAAGTTTAAGGTTTTACTACTGACAACCCCGATAAAAACTAATAACCTTCAATAAGTAATCCCCGATTTCAAGTTACTAAACCCTATGATTTTACCCTCAAACGTTTGTACAATGGATACTTTGTGCCCAACAACTTTTGCGTATTGTCAAAAAAGGGGTGAAAATAATTCATGATACATATACTAAGTTTTAATGTCTAAAAAAATGCAAATGGAATTAGGAATAAAAAGCATTTCCGCTTATCTTAGAACCCTAGAAAATACGAATTTTTCGTATAGAGAATTTCATTGAAAACAACCGTGATTGGAGGTCAATGTTAATGATAATTTCAGTTAACATTAATGGCTATGGGTGAAGTATTGTAATTTCACTTTAGATAATCAATGGCGATGAAAGAGTTCAAGTAATTAGCACTTAAAAAATAAAAATGGGTTGGAATTGTTTTTACCGAATAGGTAAAGTAACGAGATTTCACTTGCCTAATCGAGTTAAATTACATCGATTTTGAACAATAGACGAGGACTGAAAAATTGACGAAAATTTTCATGGATCGGGTAAATAATTGAACATTCGTTTAAACAAAGACCTGAAGGGATCAATAACGTGTTAGTACTTTACAACCGTTTTCTAATGTTAATGAAAATCTTAATTGTAAATCACAATTTAACTTACAGTTAATAAACGACCTTAAATCAAAATACTTTAATTTGATATTGGTAACCTTAGATTGTGTGGGCTAAAATCGGTTTTGGCAAGTTTATCCTTTAGGTGAAATTTGGTCAATGAACTTCAATATGTAAGGGATATTTTAAGAGAAATTTTTTTTTGTGAGTGTGAGCTTAGGACCCACTGAAAATAGAATTAAGCATGAAATTAAAGATCTAGAATTCTAGAAATAAGATTCTTTAACAGATTGAATACCAAATAAGGAGGGGCCGTAAACCAAGGTTTGGAATTTAATGCAAAGTGGAACGAATATTCTTTAATGGATGAGATTTGATGATGTAGGATTTACCATACATTTTAATTAGAGACTCTCATAACCTTGTTTCAGAGTTTGGGGAATGCGGTGAGAATCTACTAAAAAGCCTAAAATAAGCACGAGCTTATTCAATGTATCATATAGTAATGTACAACTGAAAGTACGAATAATTAATTATAAACCCAATAAGAATAAAAGATAATATACAATAAAACACAAATATAAAAAATAATGGTTGTAATTAGGGATCTAAGTTAAACAATGCGACAGAAGTCAATTTAACCGAAATAAGAAACTTGATTAAAATTGAATAATTGTTTTTGCCGTTTTTGAAACATTCTCTATAATAAACGGAATAATTCTGAAGAGTGTAGTAACCTAAAATGCGATTAACTTAATTTTAATTCCTAAATAAATTTATGGGTCCATTGTTCAAAAATCAGTGGCATTTTCTTTTTTACCTTAGATCGGGCATTAGTATTTTTCTTTTTATGCATTATTATTGTCAAATAAAACTTTTGTTGGTGAACTCCCCTGAAATCGTATCACATAAAAAGGAATCAATCTACCGATACTTCGTAATTTTGTACCTGTTAAAGGACATTCAAAATAAAATTGTCACATAAGAATGCTTAATAAACTTCAAAACCGGAATATTACAATACCTTCACCATTGAATTTGGACATTCAAAGAAATTGTACCATCTGTAATTTTTATATTGAAGAAGATTTATTAGAATTATCCTGTGGTCATAATTGTCATAGAGATTGTTTCTTGAATAATATTCTTACGTGCAAAGTATGTAGTGAGGAAGAAGATGTTGCAAAAAACTTATTATCAACCAAAGAAAGTGTGATGAATTTGAATAATAATTTAACTAATACTTTGGATTATCCGGTAGATACCCCCATGACTCCATCTGATCAAGTGATACCCGATCCTTCAAGATTGCCAATCCTTAAAGATCCAATAAGTAGAGTTCAATCTCAACAATTTGATAACCAACAATTATTATCACCCAGAACATCATTTAATAAGAACCTTAATAAAGACTTATTTGACAATTTAATGAAACCAAAAGTAAAGTTCTTGTCGGAAAACTCCACCAATAAGATCAACTTAAAGGATAATAATGATCAATATTTAATGAATTATATAGTGAATGTGAAACCACCAAAGTTCTTGAATTTAATAAATAGTGATAAGAGTTTGACGTTGAAGAATCAGATATATGATGAAATCAAGTTTTCGATACTTAAAAATATTGTTAATTGGAATGATGATGGGTTAATTGACTTTAGTAGTTTGGGTAAGCTTATAATATTTGAGATAATTGAAATCAGCACTAATGGTACGAATTGGGATCAAGTAAGGTTGTTTATATTTGAAAATAGTTTATTACTAATTGACTTGAAGGGGGAAGTTTTAATAGGTCAAATCCATATCAATGACGATATAATTAATATGACAAGATTTGTAAGTGGAATAAGGTTACAATTGAATAATGACACTATACCTGAATTACAAATCTGTTGTGACATTCCTTTAGTAATCAGTAGACTTGAATACTATTTCAAGAAATTATTAAACAATGAATTTATCTCGGAAACTTCAGTTTACCAGTTGACAACCAATGGATGGAATTTAATCAAGGATAGCTATTCAAGCTTACCAGGAGAAATCTTACGGTTTCAGAATTGCATGGAAAACAATTTGGAGATTCCTGAATCCTTACTTATAAAGTCGATGCCTTCCCCTGAAATTGTCCCTGTTAATATTATCTTAGCCATAACGTTATTGAACAACTCTTCAATGACGAATGACGAGTATAGAAGCACTATAATACAATTCTTAGATAACGTCAGAAAGAACATGCGATCATTTGATAAATTGAGTTTAATATTCATTGGATTGAATGGTTTGGGTGTTCCATGCAAGAAAGGATCTTTTATAGGAGGAGTCGAACCAAATTGGTCAGGATGGGATTCAATTTATAATGAGGTTAAAGTTCAATCTAATACAAATCTGGGTCAACCTATTTTGGAAAGCGGATGGGATGAACTTAAAATCACTTTGGATAAATGTAGAGACTTATTCCCATTCTTAAGTTCCAACATTCTAAACATTAATAAGCTAGTGGTGATAAGTTGTAATAATTACCAACCAACGTTGGTCAATAGTGCTGAGTTAACTAACATTGAAAAACAATTCAGAACCCTTCTTTATGATGATAAGAACCTTTCAATTGATTTCTTCAGAATTGGTGATGATTATGCCCCAGAATTAGAGTTCGGATCAAAGATGGTCCTTCAGCCTTCTTTGATTAATAATGACGTATTAAGAATTCCCTATGGGGGTAAATTGCTCAGGTTCAATACATTCCAAGAATTCTCCACTAACTTCATCTCCATCATTAAAAACAATTACCATCAAATTGTCTTACCTTCAATAACTTTGGATATATCCAAAATCATTGGAACCAGAGACTTGGTAGACTTTTACAAAATAGAGGTCAATGGCAAGTTAATTGAAATTCAAAATTTCTCCAACCTTAAAATCATTCTCAACAATATAACTGCCAATTCCGAAAGAAATATAATGTTAAATTTGACTCTTAACTTAACGAAACTAACAGTTGATAATTATGATAATGAAAAACTCATAGAATTACCATTATTATCTTACCTGCCAAGTTGGTTAAATGAAAGTGCCGATTATAAAGTATTGAACACCAAGATTCAACAATACCTTGCACCTTCGATCGCCTTTGATGGTAATTTGACCCCTCCATTAAATGCTAATGAAGAATTCGAAACTTTTGAAGTAGCTTATGAACCAAAAGACAAGAAATTCTTCAAGAAACAAGTCGAGTTAGAAATCATTAAAAACTTGAAGTATGTCACTAATCAAAAACAACCGTTCCAATCTATTAAACAAGTTCTTAACAACCTTATTGATTATATTATGAAAATCAAATCATATGAGGATTATGAGTTCTATTTTGATGCTTCGCCCCATTTCCAAAAGCCATTGACTATTAGCTTTGATCACAGAGATATTGCTGGATATGATGAAAATAATTACAGTTATTCTAATTATATAGATTCATTATTAAACCGCTTATCGGTATTATTGAATGATTGCAATGTCAATGAGTATAAGGCATTGATAGGTTGTAAAGACTTAACTAACTGGTTAGTATAATTTTATTCTTGATGTATTAATATAATGTGTGTATGTGTGTATGTATAATGTATGTAAATTTACAATCGTTTAGGTATTCTACAGCAGATTGCCAGCATTTATTTGAGCCTTGGTTGAATACCTCCAATTACGACGCTACTTTGAAGCCTTGTACAAGGCATATGTTCTATACGTCATAGCCCAATTAGTTAATGTTATTAACTACAGAATAACCTTTCTTATAAGGAAATCATTGACACGATTTTCGCTCCATACCTCATCAATCGCAAATCTTTATTTATAAAAAATCCTAAACAGGTAATTTAATTGAACTTTTTAGCTAACTACCCTTAAACTAAGGACAATATGAAATTAATGCCATCATGCAATTCCTAATAAAGGAGGAATTTCTTTAGTCCCCTTAAATTATAAATAGGCGAAAAGTCCTAATTTAATTAATATTTTTTGATCGTCACCTAAAGTTAGACTAAACTTAAAACCGTGATGAGTTTAATGATTAGAAACCCAGTAATCGGGTTAGGGGCATCTTTGTTCATGATTAATAATGTTTTAGGAGCAGAAGCAGGAAGTTTAGATAGTCAACAAGGTAACGAGGAGAGTAATGAAGGTACTAATGAAAAAGCTGCCGGAACTACTGCCACGACTGGCACTGCAAATACTGCAAACACAGCGACCGCCACAACTGGTACTGCAAACACTGCAAATACAGCTGCCAATACAGCCACAGGTACTGCAGCTACGGGTACAACAGCCACTGCTAAAGATACTGCCAATACTAATACAGCCACAGATACCGCTGCTACTGGTACAGACACAGGAACTACAGTTTGGTGGACTCCAACCACTGCTACTACCGTAACTTCTGGTACTAAGAATGCTAAGGAAGAGACCACCAACACTGAAACTACTGGTACCAATAAAGAAACTTCTGGAACTACAGGTACTGGAGTTACTTATAACCAATGGGGATTCACTGGTTCCCAGAGTGTATGGGAAGCAACCACGGAATCATCAGGGTCTTCAGATTCATCTGGGTCAGATTCAAAAACTCATAGTATATCAAGTAACAGTTCAGCCACTAATAGAAAAGTACCATTTATTCCAAATACTAAAGATTATACTGTTAAGAAAGCCATTCTCATTGCTGGAATTTTGGGGGTAGCTGCATGTTTTACCGCCTTATAAATGTGTATCACATTTTGGTATATAGAATTTATGATAGATGAATATAAAGTGTGGGAACATTTTCGCAGAATTATGGAAGATACAATCCAACAATACTTGTCAATATCACGTAAAAGCCATCCAAGGCTAAGTAATCCCGAACTGTTCAGGTTACTTCAGTACTGTGTGGAGTATATCTATGGCCGGAAAACTGCGTTATTTTGTATTGATGTGGAAGCGTTTGAAAGAAACACATCAAAAATTACTGAAATTGGGATATGTATCTACGATCCAACTGAACAAATTAATGCAATAGTTCCATCGTTTCATACGTTCCACATAAGACCAAAAGAGAATTATAATTATAGGAATGGAAATTACGTGCCCGACCATGTAGACAATTTCTTAGGGAACAACACGTTTGTCATGTCATTCGAGCACTCAGTAGAGTTCATACAGAAATTAATTCAACGATACTTTGTAGATGGAAACATTCCATGTTGTTTAGTGGGCCATGATTTAAGAGGTGATATCCAGTGGTTCAGGAGTTTAGGAATCCATTTTCCTCAAGATACAATAAGAATCGATACACAGTTAATAATGAGTTTTCTGACCCATCAAAAACGAAGCTTGACTAAATGTCTTGCTTTGGTGGGTATACCTCATGGGTTCCTTCACAATGCAGGGAATGATGCTTACTACACGTTGATATTGGCGTTGAAGTTAAGTGATCCTGAAGTTAGACAAATTTATGGGTTGGACGATATTTTTCCTTTAGATGTGGACCATAAAAAGAGGAAGAAAAATAAGTGTCCTGAGATGCATATATCTGACCCTACTGAGTTGATACGGAGTATTGGCACATATCACAACTCTTCCTGAGCACTCTCACCCTTCTTATTTGCTGTATATTAATAAACGCTATTCAATTGATCTATCAAATTCCCCTGGTACTTTTCAAAAATATCTCTAACTCTTAATAAAAATCCTGCACATAAACTCTTGACTTTATCATCTATAATACTCTCCCAAATATTGGAAATGAATTCTTGACAAATAGCAATCTCTTGACCAAAGTTTATAACTAGATGCTGTTCATCGGATATATCACAAATCAACATTAACCCAGTAACAATTCCTTCAATAGTTTGAATTTCATCAGGTTTAGTATCTCTCACTATATCTGTGGTTATTAAGAGAAACTCTCGAATCATATCGTTATTAGTCACAGAAGCATAGGAACAATGTAATAAGAGGGCCATTGTTTTTATATAATGGCCAATCAAAAGTGGGGAATAGTGACCTATATCGATTCTGCCCACTTCATGCCAAATATATGCTAAAGGGAAGTAGAAGTTCCTACTGATTATCGAAGAGTAGTCTTTAAACTTGGGAGTAATAACCTCAGTAGCCTTCTTTAATCTTCTGGAAATCCTCAATATCTTCCCACCACTAATTTGGTCCTTGGCTTCTTCAGATGGTTCAATCATTAATGAATCTTGAATGGAATTGTGTATAGATTCAAGCCTATTAAACGATTCTCCCTCCATGGCCAAATATTTCTGATGTAAGTGTGGTGGTAACATTTTCGTACTAAACTCTTTATCCTTGTAGCTCTTCGTAACTTGTTCGTCCTTGAACCCTCTTATATCTCTCGCTGCTAAGGATAAAGATGTAAGGATGACTATACGTTGTTGAAGGGAATAGTCACCAGTATTTAACATCTGTACAAGATCAATACCACTTGGAGGATATGCCACCAAAACCGAAATTAAGCAATTTAACCGCAATTCTTCAAAATCTTCTTCATTGAATTGATTGCTTAATCCTAGTAAGAGTTGAAGGAGTTCGAAGGAATTGGAACTAAGTTCAATTCCAAATTGGGCCTTTTGTCGAATTAATGATGGTCCATTAGTTAATGCTAATCTTCTCATATCATAAGCTTGTTGGCGAGAACTATCAGTTGACAAGTACTTGATGAGTTCCTTTATGTACATCGGGGTTGGAAGCTTAATTCTTTGTGCTATTGAAGGGTCATCATCATCACTATCACTGTCTTCATTATCTGAATCATTGTATGTTTTTTGTACACTCAAGCTGGAAACTTTGGTGGTGACTTCTAATGTGAGTTCCTCTGGCTCTGCTATCTCAGGTGCACCAAGAACCCTCCAACTTTCTTCGTTATCCATCTTTTTAAGCTTTATTATATACGTGGACATCTCTAACAATTCTTCATACCCTTCAAGATTGGTGATCAGAAAAATTTTTTCACTTCCATTGAGCTCACAGAGTTTATCTGAAAGAATTACCCCTAGTAACTTCACACCATTAGAATAAGAATTCAATCTGTGAGTTATGGCATCAATAAAGTAAGGCGAGTTAACAAACTCAGCGAATTGACTTCCTCCGCAATAAGCAAGTTGAATTAGTAGTTGGGTACGGAACTTTTGTATTACTAAAGGCTCCGTCTTTACAGTGGTCAGATCTCCCCATTTTTTAAGTGCTGAATCCAATATTTGTTTGATGTCTTTGGATGGAAGCAACCACGATAGGAGACTTATACATAAATCGCTTTGAAGTCTTAAACAGGACTCTACCAAGTTTGAATCTATTTCAGTAAATGCTGGCTTTAGTATAGGTACTAAGGCATCTACCTTCAGCTTATCAGTAAATCTTTCAGCTACACAAGTAAGAACAAACTCAGCAATTTGTTTTCTTTGAAAATGTTTACTATCCTTGAGGAGTCTTAAAAATACAGGCCAATTCTTTTGAGTGAATATGATATCGAATATGGTCAATTTGTGGGAACCTGCAAATGTTACAAGGGACAAAAAGAACTGAATCTGAGGACTATTATTCATCAATTGACCAGCTAAAAACGAAATATACCCGTCTATATTCCCCAATACTCTGGACTCCACATCAATTTTGGAGCTAAGTTCAGTAAATAAGGAAAAACACTGACCTTTGAATAACAACTTATTAGCTTCGTTGACTTCTATAGCCTTCTCACACTTTATACTACTCAACAAATAATCATCAAACAAATCACTGAATACTCGACCATACACCTTTAGAGTAGACACATTACTCCCCTCAACCCTTAAACCATACCGGATCTTACTGATCATCCCAGATATACCCCTAATACTTTGAAATAGTCGTATTATCTTATTTCTTATTATCACCAGTGTAAGATTATACACCTGAGGAATCGTATAATCCAAAAGCACCGGTATATATTGTGACTCCAACAAGACGTCGCCTCTTTGGCTCTCTAAATGATCCAAAATCTTAACAATTGTATCCTCTCCTGGCTCATTTCTTAACACATCTATAAACCTTTCAGACATAATACGAGATGCGAAAATTTCAACATGATGAGGTTAAACTTAAGATGTCTATCATCAACTACTCGTTTATCCAACTCTCCATATACAAAGGTCAATAGTGAGTTATTGAACAAATACTTTGAAACAGCCAAATTTGAATTTCAACCTGACAAGGCCGACAAAAATCTTGAAGCATTAAAGAAAGCTATGGAAATCGTATACCTTAGGAAAACTCCATTAGTTTGTTTTGATGTTGAAGCATATGAAAGGAAGCTTAATAAGATCACAGAAGTAGGACTTGCTATTTATGACCCAGAAGTTATGCCTGGATCGATCTTCCCTCATATTCATACAGCACATTTCATTATAGATGAGAATTTGCAGCTTATAAATCTGAAATATGTTCCCAATAATAAGACCACATTTCTTGGTGGGAAGTCCTATGTGGTAAGTTTGGATAGTTGTCAGAAGATCATGAATGATATTTTAAAGACTTACATCACTGATAAAAAAGGTGCATTTGTAGGGCATCATATTGCTGGTGATATTAGATGGTTAAAGAGTGCTAGAATCGAAATTAGTGATGACACTCCTATAGTTGATACTTGTAATTTGTATGGCTACTCAAGAGCCAGAGGTGGGACATTAAGGGGGATATTAAGGTTATTGAATATACCTCATGGAGTTCTACATAATGCTGGTAATGATGCTTATTATACATTACTTGCGGGGATTACGTTATGTGACCCTGAAGTCAGACAACAGTATGGATTGGATAAGTTTATAGATAATGAGGCATTGGACAAGATTCAGCAACATCAAATGAAGTTTAGTGATAAGGCTAAATTGTTAAAGGGATGGAAGAATGAAGATATTATCGATCGGATAATGGTTCCTAGGGTAGGAGAAAACTTAGGACCTCATTAATTACTACATTCACCCAATGAGAAGTTATTCTCACACCTTCTTGATATTCCTTATTCAACTACTTGGCATTTTAATTGTATAGACTTGTAAACTTGTAAATAAATAGCATCAATCATGATCCCTAAAATGGATACTATGTGGCGCTTCAGGAAGCCATAAATCTCATTCTTATTGAGAACGCGTTATGGCAAAGGTGTATGTAATGACCATCTTATAATCCAATTTCTTACTAACAATAGAGTCAAAACTACTACGAAAGTAGTCAAGAAAGTCACTAAAACTGTACCGGATTTCAAATATTCTCGTACTACTACCAAATACAAATTCGGAGCTCATGTTTCAGTAAGTGGTGGAATATCTAAATCAGTCACCAATGCTATGGATATTGGTGCTAACAGTTTTGCCATGTTTCTTAAATCACCCAGAAAATGGGTATCACCTGATATCAAAGACGAAGAAGCTGAAAAGTTCAAGACTTTATGTGACCAGTATGGATACAATCCCCTCACTGATGTATTACCTCATGGATCCTATTTCATCAATTTAGCTAATCCTGATCAAGAGAAAGAAGAAAAAGCATATGGTTCATTTTTAGATGATTTGAAAAGATGTGAAAAATTAGGAATTGGATTATACAATTTCCACCCAGGTTCAAGTTTGGATGGTGATCATACAGAAGCATTGAATCGTCTTGCTAAGAATATTAATAAAGCTATTGAAGCTACGCTGTTCGTGAAAATTGTTATCGAAAATATGGCAGGTCACGGGAACTTAATTGGGTCTGATATCAAAGATATCAAATACGTGATCGATCTTATTGATAATAAGCAAAGAGTAGGAGTCTGTGTTGATACTTGTCATACATTTGCTGCTGGGTATGATATCACTACCAAGGAGAAATATGATGAATTCTGGAATCAATTTGAGTCTATAATTGGCTATGAATATTTATCAGCTATACATTTAAATGATTCTAAAGCGCCTTTGGGGGCTAATAGAGACTTACATCAGAAATTAGGGTATGGGTTCTTAGGTTTAGAAGTATTCAGAATCATCGCTAATGATGAAAAATTACAAAATATTCCAATCATCTTAGAGACACCTGTTGAAAACGATGATTCTGTTTATGGTGAAGAAATCAAACTCTTAGAATGGTTACAGGAAAAAGAAGTTACCAATGAAGAGTTTATAACTAGAAATGAAGAATTGAATAAAAAGGGTGCTAAGGAAAGAGCTGAACATTTAAAGAAATTTGAAGTAAAGACTCAAAAGAAAGCTACAAAGGCTGAAAAGGAAGCCAACAAAAGAAAGAAAGGATCAATCGATTCCATGTTTAAGAAACAAAAGACTGAATGATTATTTATATGTATTTAATCTATTATACGTTAAATAGTAAGGAAACAATCGAACGAGCTTTGACTATCATTGACCAGGTGACCCGTTTCGGTGGTCCTGACACGGCTAAGAAAGAAGAGGCAAGGCCCTCTACTCAGTGTACTCTCAGTGTACTCACTCTTTGTGCCCTCAGTCTCTCGCCTAGTCCGCGCTGTTCAACACTGAGAATTTTTATCAACTAATATAAACGCATCAATGTTTGGAAGAACAAGTTCAGGATTTGGAGGGTTTGGTGCCAATCGAGCCAATACTGGGTCACCATTCAGTTCCTCCACCACTAACAATGCCACAACCTCACCATTTGCCACTAACAACACCAATTCAGGTGGAGTGTCAGGTGGAGTGTTTGGTAATACCAACAATACATCAACGTTTGGTACAGGTAGTGCATTTGGAGCTAATACCACTAATACTGGTTCAGCATTTGGTGCCACCAATAATTCGGGTGGGATGTTTGGATCATCTAATACAACAACATCTCCATTTGCTAATAACACTACTAATACCGGGTTTGGGGCTTCAACTGGATCAAATGCATTTGGATCGTCTAATACTGGTGGTGGATTATTTGGATCAACAAACAAACCAGCATTTGGTGGAGGATTTGGAACTCCTAACAATAATAACGTCACTAATTCCCCTTTCAATTCAGGTACAACTTCAGGATTTGGAATGGGTTCAAATGATCCAAATGTCAATAATGGTACTGCTGCTAAACCATTTACTCCATTTGAAGAAAAGGATTCTTCAGGTACCAATATCTTTCAAAACATTTGTTCAATGCCCGAATATAAAAACTTTTCTGCCGAAGAATTAAGATTAAAAGATTACGAACAAAGTAGAAGATTCGGTAACGCCAACCCTACAAGCGGTGGATTTAGTTTCGGAGCTACTAATAATGCTACCAATACATTTGGCGGTGCATCTAATACTAATAACTCACCTTTTGGTGCTACTAATACTGGTACTAATGCATTTGGAGCTACTCAAACTAATGCTTCACCATTTGGTTCATCGAATACTGGTGGATTTGGAGGTAATAATACTACAGCATTTGGATCTAGTGGTAATGCCTTTGGTTCTAACAATACCACTGGTGGATTTGGTTCGACTAACAATGCATTTGGTAGTGGCTCTACATTCAATAAACCTGCCACTTCTGGATTTGGTGGTTCTTTTGGTGGTACTACTAATACTGGTGGAGGCCTTTTTGGTTCGAATAACAACAATTCCTCACCTTTTGGTGCAAATAATAATAATAATGCTTCCACTTTTGGTAACAATACTTCTACATTTGGTGCCAATAACAACACTTCTACTTTCGGTGGTAATAATAACACTTTCGGTTCATCTAACAACAATTCAGGTGGCTTATTTGGAAGTAATACTAACAACACTTTCGGTGCTAATAAACCAGCCGGAACAGGATTTGAATTTGGTTCTAATAATACTAACAATACCTTTGGGGCTAATAAGCCTGCTACTGGTGGATTATTTGGTAGTTCCAACACCAACTCCAACACGTTTGGAGGCCAAAGTAATACCAGTGGTGGATTATTCGGCGGTAATAATAACAATACTAATAGTGGAGGATTATTTGGAAGTAATAACAATAACACTGCACAAAGTGGAGGACTTTTTGGACAAAAGCCTGCTGCTCCTTCTGGAGGTCTTTTTGGTAGTAATAATACCAACGCCAACACCAGTGGAGGATTATTTGGAGGTAATAACACCAATACCAATACATCTGGAGGATTATTTGGACAGAAACCAGCAGGTCAAACTGGTGGACTTTTCGGCTCAAATAATAACACCACTACCAATAACACCTTTGGACTGACTAATAATAATACTTCAGGGGGGTTATTTGGCCAAAAACCTGCTGGTGCAACTGGTGGTGGATTATTTGGTAATAATAACACTACCAACAACACTAGTGGAGGACTATTCGGTGGTGGTAATAATAATAATGCCAATAATACGTCCGGTGGATTGTTTAGTAATAATAATACCAATACATCTGGAGGACTTTTTGGTAATAAGCCAGCCACTGGTACTACTGGAGGGTTATTCGGTAACAACAACAACAACACCAATACTTTAGGATCCAACACCAGGGGTTTATTCAATAATAATACTAATAATAACAATAACGCCAACACCGGAGGATTATTTGGACAAAATAATCAACAACAGAACCAACAAAATAATGGCCTTAATGTCAACCTGACTAATCCATATGGAGATAACCCATTATTCAAAAGCATTACTGTACCATCCCAAACCAATAATTCCAACTTACCATTAGCTACATTAGTTGAATCATCTAAAAACAATAAGAAACCAGTGACATTGAACCGTGTACGTAGAATAGCACCATTATTCACGTCCGCTCCACAATCCAAACCTCAATCTCCTTCAAGACAACCAAGTTTCCCAAGTATATCATCCACAACTTCAACTAACAATATCTTAGATAAAGAACTTGATTCGGCAATTTTATCATCAGAAATCTTTGCACCAAAGGATTCAGTCAAAAAGCTTCTATTGCATAAATCCAGTCCTAAAGCTAAAACCATTACTGAATCTAACGGTCACACCAAACAAGTTGACTTCAAAGTTGATGGAGTTAATGGAAGCTCAACTCCAACTGCTGAAGTATTTGATGATGAGCATGAGGTTGATAGTGATGGATACTGGACATCACCACCACTTTCCAAATTAAAGACCATGTCGTTAGGAGAATTGCATTCAGTTAAAGGGTTTAAAATCGGTCGTAAGCATTATGGAAAAGTCGAATTCTTACAAGATGTCGATTTGTCAAGTTTATTGAACTTGGATGATATCACTGGGAATTTAGTTATCTTCAAGTCTAAGAACTGTATCATTTATCCAGATGATAAACCAAGACAAGGTGAAGGATTGAACTTACCATGTAGAATTACATTAGAGGGGTGTTATCCTATTAATAAGAAGGACAAGATGCCGATTTTGGATCCCCATAGTGAGGTTGTAAAACGTCATATCAATAAGTTGAAGGAGTTACCAGGTAAGTTCATAAGTTATGATCCAGAGACTGGTAATTGGACATTTGAGGTTGAATCCCTTTGAGGATAAACGTAGAGGTCTGACGATCTGAAAAGGGCTTTGCCAAATGTTACGTTAATAATAGTTAACAACACGTAGTAGCGAGTTACTCGCAGTATATATGTTAATAAATGCATCAGCGCGATGATTTTACGCGTTAGTTATCATGGGTGTTAAGGGTATGTATAAATCTCCCCAATGTGTTAGTTTGGGGTCCTAGTTCTCTAGTCTTTCAATTTAAAGATACCAGTGAATGTGGTACTCTACGTACTCTACTAGCATGGAGTACCACTGGCTTCGCTCATTGTACTAACTTCAGGTCTCAATCAATTAATTAAAGAACACTCCCCATCCTCAATAAAAGAATTCCAGCTCAAAAACCTTTTTGGAAGAAAAGTCGCCATCGATGCTTCAATGTGTTTATACCAATATTTGATCGCCGTCAGACAACAAGATGGGCAGAACTTAACCAATGAAAACGGGGACATTACTTCTCATTTACTGGGGATGTTTTATCGTACCCTTAGGTTAGTTGAGAATGGGATTAAACCAGTGTATGTATTCGATGGAAAACCACCAGTTCTTAAAGGAGGAGAGTTGGAAAAAAGATACTTAAGAAAAGAAGAAGCCATCAAACAAATGGAAGACATTAAAGATACAGGTACAGCTGAAGAAATGTTAAAGTATGAGAAAAGAATGGTTAGAGTTTCTAAAGAACATAATGAAGAAGCTAAAAAGTTGTTACAATTGATGGGAATTCCATATATAAACGCACCATGTGAAGCTGAAGCTCAATGTGCTGAACTAGCAAGAGGTGGTAAAGTATTTGCTGCTGCTTCTGAAGATATGGATACGATATGTTATTCCCCACCTTATTTATTAAGGCACTTGACATTCTCCGAAGCTAGAAAAATTCCAATTGATCAAATCGATTGTAAGTTGGCCATTGAAGGCTTTGAAATGGACAAGAGAACGTTTGTAGATTTATGTATTTTATTAGGATGTGATTATTGTGAAACTATTAAGGGTGTTGGGCCTGTTACTGCTTACAAGTTGATAAAAGAACATGGCTCCATTGATAAGATTGTGGAGTTTATAAAGGAAAATCCCGATAAAACTAAGTACAAATTACCAGAAGTGTGGCCCTATGATGAGGCCAGGGAATTATTCTTGAATCCTGATGTTATACCTGCAGAGGAGGTGAAGTTTAAGTGGGAAGAGCCAAACTTAGAAGGATTGATTGAGTTTATGGTAAAGGATAAGGGATTTAGTGAAGATAGAATAAAGAGTGGTGTAGAGAAATTGAAAAAAGGTTTGAAGAGTGGAGTTCAGGGAAGATTAGATGGGTTTTTTAAGGTAGTACCTAAAGATAATGATAAGAAGAGGAAGGGTAAGGATGATAAGGGACTGAAGAAGAAATCGAAAAAGTAATCCAGTCAGGGTATAATCCCCAAGTAAAAATTGTATTAGTAGCCTAAAACTACTCGAAGTACTGTTTCATAGGAGTATATTTAGTATACAATATCTCGCTTCGCTCGATATTAATCTCTAGCCTTTGGTTTCTTCTTTTCAGCTTCAGCAGCCTTTTCAGCTTCAATCTCATCAACATACTTCTTGATCTCGTCCACACTCAATTGTTGAATCCTGTCACCAGATTTCAATACTGATACTTCAATATTCTTAGCACCGGTTTGAACAACTTCCAACAATGATTTGACCGTTAACTTGATAGTTTGCTCATCAGTCATTTCTGGTTCATAATTCTTTTCCAAGAATTCTTTGACAGTTTTTGACGATCTTCCAATGGCATGAGCTTTCCAAGCATTATAAACTCCTGAAGGTTCAGTTTGATATAATCTTGGAGTTTCATCATTAGAATCAAAACCGGCAATTATGGTAGCAATACCAAATGGTCTGACCCCTCCAGATTGAGTATATTTCTGTTGAACCCCAGCAATATATTTAGTTAAATATTCTATGGTAACTGAATCCTCTAATGTTAATCTATGAGACTGAGCTTCAACTCTAGCTTTATCAACTAAAATTCTTGCATCAGCATTTAACCCAGCAAATGCTAATAATGCATGTTTGTCAATTTTACAAATTTTAGATGGGGTAATACGAGGATCTTGTAATTTAAGGGTAGTTCTTTTTTCACATCCTAATACAACACATTCTTTTCCTTTTACTCCAACTGCACATGTACCTCTTTTAACTGCTTCTGAAGCATATTCCACCTCTATATTGTTAGTATGGTTCTAATGGTAGCGAAGAGGAAGTCCCCACTCCTAAGTAATACAATCAGTAAGTACTATGAGTACCACTAATTGTAAGTAATAAGTTATATAGTGTTACATACGGAAAACATGTCCATCAGGTCTAATTGTTAGTATTATTCAATAATTGCAGAACTCAAGTGTAATTGGATCACCAGTCACACCTGTACCTTCTATACATACGAGAAAATAGATAAAGCACTATCGTATCCACTCATGATAAATTGTGTTTTTGCCTCTGAGTCGCACTGGCGATTTTCTCACTGATCAAACTACGGTACACATAGTCGCATCACTATGGCAAAAGATAAAACTAAGAAGCAAAATAAATCACTCCCGAAAAAAGATGAATATGAAAGGATATCGTTTTTATATCAGTTGGCCAATAAGTTTACCCAGAATCCAAAATTTCAGATCATTTCGAGAGGGTATAGTCGAAATGCTGATTTAATATCCAAGAAAGCAGTTATAAAACTTACACCAAATATAAAGAGATCATTATGTAAGAAATGTAATACGGTTCTAATACCTGGAATAACCTTAGAAGTAGTGCTAGAGAATTTATCTAAAAGTCAAGACCCAAAAAATGATATTTTAATCCATAAATGTACTAATTGTAGCACTCTTAAAAGATTCCCAGTAGGTAAGAATAGAGACTATAAATTATTCAGTGAACAAAATTTAGAAACTTTATAGAAACCTTTGTACATACAATCATGATATACGACTAATTCTATTAACACGATCACAAATATTTCGATGCTGATTCTTTTCTCTCCATTCTTCTTTGTGGTACAACTCTGGCACCTACCCAATTATATCTAAATCCAATTTCATGAGCCAAAATTTCCCCAAACCCTAACATCATTCCATTTATAAACGGCAAGATCAAATTTATGGCGGACTTTTTCATTATATCCCATATATTGAAATAATATGTCTGAGCAACTTCTTGTCTGCCGGTTTCAATTAATTCCTGAGTATGTAGTATATCTTCATTATTGATTAATTCATCCGGAGAAATCTGATTGGTCAAAACAATTAAATCATTTTCTTCTTCCAACCCACTTACTTCGAACTTTTCATCACTATTCAAGAACTCCTCAACTTCTTCTGAGTTCGGTTGGGTTGATATAACATCAGGACTGAAGGACATGTTGTATTGCGCGAGATTTCTCACACCTCAGTACATAGTTAAGAAGTACATCAAGAGACTGAGAGTTCTCTCGGGTGTATTCCCCCAGACTCCCTGTCCCTTCGGAGAAGAATTAAAGTCAGAGGAAAGAAAGGTACAGATAGATAAGACTGTTAACGTTCAATTCAACATATATACTTATGCATCTTTCATACCAACTGATAATCCCTTGGCGATTCTAGCTTCAGTTAAAGCAGCAATAATAGCAGCACCAACCCCTGAACCATCTTCAGCAGGTATAATAATAATTGGATCTTCTTCATCATCTTTCCAATCAAAAATATCTCTTAAACCTTTAGCAGCTCTTTCCTTAAATCCTGGATATCTATTATAAACTGATCCATCAGCAGCACAATGAGCCTTTTTGTATCCTCTCTTTTTACAAATAGCAGCAATACCACAAATTGACAAACGGGAAGATCTTTCACCAATTAACTCAGCTAAACGTCTGACAACTTTTCTTTCTGGTAAAGTGATTTGAATACCCAAAACACTTTCGAATAATTCTTGAACGTCTGATAAATTTTCAAATGGATCTTCTTCGATTTTAGCAGGGAATGAAGTATCCATAATAAAAGCTTGATGTAATTTAGTTAAATCTTGACCTTTGAAGAATAATTTTTTATCTTCAGCTAAATCAAGTAATACTAATCTTAAAACTTCACCTAAATAGTAACCTGAAATCATTTTTTCGAATGATTGTTGACCAGGTCTTGGAGATTCTTTATCGATTTGAATATCATATTTGGTTCTTGGCAATACTAAATGTTCATTATCAAAAGCACCATATTCACAATTTATAGCCATTAAAGAATCATCTGGAATATCTGATGGTAAAGTACCTTCTAATTTTGGTATATCTTTAACAACATCATAATAAGCACCATTACATCCAGTACCGAAAATTAATCCCATTCTAGCTTCTGGATCAGTATACATTGATGCAACTAAGGTACCAGTAGTATCATTGATTAAAGCAACGACTTTGATTGGTACACCGAGCTTTTCAATAGATTTTTGTAACATTGGTACAACATCATGACCTTCAACATTATCAATATCAAACCCTTTTGTCCATCTTTGTAAAACACCTGAAGTGATCTTTGATTGAGTTGCAGGGTAGGAGAATGTGAAACCTAATGGTAAAGGTTCGGAAACACCTTCTGGGAAAAATTCATCATAGAATTTCTTTAAACATTCAGCAATAAAATCAAATAATTGATCAGCAGTTCCTGTTCTCATATATGATGGTAATGAGAACTTTGATTGGGTGGTATCAAAATCTTGGTTACCACCTAACTTAACTAAAACAACTCTTAAATTAGTTCCACCTAAATCAATTGCTAAATAATCACCAGTTTCTTTACCAGTTGGGGTATCCATTACCCAACATGGAATCATTGGAATGTTACCACCGGCTTTACTTAACCCTTTGTCTAATTCGGTAACGAAATGATCACTAATTTGTTTTAATTTTTCAGCTGGTACTGTCAACAATTCTTCAACTTTATGTAATTCTTCCATCCATTCTTCTGGAACATCGGTAAATGTACCTTTTCTATGTTGTGGGGGTTTTGGACCTAAATGAACCATTTTAGTATTTGTGTCTTTATTTTATTTTCCAATCGGATTATGTCAATCTATTATATAATTGGAATTTTCACCAACAATCGGATTATTTATATGCGTTTAGATATCAGTTGGGTGATGGTACACAAATATGGGCGAAATTTTCAGTCTCAAATTGGTCAACCCACGATTTTCGGACTTGATATTTCCATATTTTAATCGGGGGTTTTGGTATCATAAGAATCCCATTATTTTCTGTAACACTTTGGCTTCCCCATGAACTCTTACCAGCAAGAACCGACTATTATAACTCTCAATACAACTAGTTCCTCCTATTATCATCGGCAATAAATTAACTCATCGCACGTAATTTTTCCGAGTTCCACAAGTTTTTCCGAAAAAATCTGGAGATCAAATATTTCCATTGGATAATCTAGATATACTCATAACCAAAGCATGACTTCCTTTATATTGGCTGATTTTGCTATGAAACTCGGAATAATTGTGATTGGTATTTGCTGATGTCATTGTGGGATGATGGAGATGATGGGGTCATGGGGTTTTTTACGGGGATATACGTTATGTATTACTATGTCCAGCAGAGCTATACACTTTGAAGTTTATACCTTTATACATTCACAGTTTATGTAATACTGTGATATCTCATACTATTGCTTGCTCTATGGTTTTAATACCCATGGAAATTCCCTTGTCCAGAGATACTCATTGGTTTAGAGGCTTAACTCCACAAATCTCTATTACTGTCTTCGAAATTCTTCATAGATTCTCCAACTTCATCTAAATTATGTTTGACTTCATTCACATACTTATTGATCTCATCAAAATTCTCTTTTTGATATAACGTCTTATTCTTTCTTTTATCACCATAGAAGTTCTTAAACTTATCTTGTCGTCTTCCTTGTTTGAAGTCATCGTACTTTGAATTATTCTTTGACTCTTCTTCGCTATCCAGTACTATCGTGGCCTTATACCTTTCCTTTTGTCTTTCAAAATTATTGGTGTTGGTAAACTGTTGATCAGCCATAGATTCAATTAATTTCTCTTGCAGCTGTTTTAACTTATTCAAATGAGTATTAAAATCATCATTAAAAAATGATCCTTTTTCTTTCACCTGTTCACTCATAACTTTAACATCATCTAAAACATCAATCTGTGTCCATAACTTATCCAGGTACGTTATACTTGGTTTCGTACTAGGGATCTTATCTAAAGTACGAAGACTTTGATTATCAAAATGTTGATCATGATTAGTATTTGTACTTGTCCTTGATAATCTGAATGAACTTCCAGTTTTTTGGAAAGTCGGAAGATTAGATGAAGTAGTTGATTGGTTTCTGGAATGAGGTCTTTGTTTCATAGTCACGTCAGTTGTCTCGTTCAGTTATCTCGCTTTCTCACAAAAATCTACAGATCAAAAGTAATACATCACATTATTGCATACCACCAGTATATACTAGCAAATACTGGGCGATGAATTCAATAGGCCTACTAAAGAAAAATCAAAAACCATGGAAGAAACTTCTTTACCTTAAACAGGACTTTCCAGATAATTATACTGACGAATCATTTCTATCACAATTGAAACGTAATGAAACCGTTGCAAAGTATTCATATTGGGAATTGGTTAATGATTTTTCATTGATATTGTTCCATTTGAATAATCTTGTACTTGTGTTACTCATATTTGCCAGTATTTATCAATTCGGATGGGATCCGACCAAAATAATTATCATTACATCAACTATATCATCGATTGGATTTATAATATGGGGCTTCATATTAAACAACTTAAAGTCAGAGAACTTACTTAAATTGAAAACATTTGTTATCATTATCTTCATGTTGATAATCTTATCACCAGTACTAAAATCTTTAACAAGATCAACAGCATCAGATTCGATTTGGTCAATATCATTCTTATTAACACTATCAAATGTAATATTCCATGACTACGCTATGAATGTCAAAGTGCCCTCATATAAACCAATTATTTCCACAAACTTGTCATTATCAAATGCTCTTGTATTAGCCTCTAGATTGAATTCGACTTGGCAAGCATTTTGTTTCATATTTGTGGCATTACAAATTAATATCTTAGTACCGATATTCGACTTTAGTCTTAGAAGAACATGTCCTAGTTATTATCATCATGGGTTATTTGGAGCATTATCATTGATAGTTTTGTATTTATTTAATGAGCTATGTAATATAGGGGTTATGCGGTTATGGATTATGTGTGAATTGTTTATAGTGTTTTTAATGCCTAGTTATTTTTTGTTCTTACAGAGGTATAAGAATGAGTTACTGGGACCATGGGATATAGCCAAGCCGATTATAAGATCTCGTGCTTGAGCAAGCATTCTGGATGAAAGGTCAGGTTTGTTGACTTGGGTAAATAAGTCCAAGCCAACTAAGTATATAGAATCGACTAAATATATGGAATCACCATAACCATCTTGTCATATCTCTCACTAATACGACTCTCAGAGTTCGCGATTGAAAACTTTTATATTCAACAAATATGTCAGAGAATTCAAACAATCCATCTAATTCTAATAGCAATAATCAAACATCCAACGATGCCAATGGCCAGAATGCCGTACGACTTCAACAACCGGTTACAAGATCTCAGACCCAAGCTGCACAAAGAGGTAATCAACAAGGACAATTTAGTCAAGCAGATTTGAATAGAATTGTTCTAGAGTATCTTAATAAAAAGGGGTATCATAAAACTGAAAGTATGCTCAGATTGGAAAGTTCACATACTCCGACCCCAAATGTATCATTACCAACCACTGCTACATCATCATTAGTCAATCCTAATGAATTAAGTAAAGATAAAGATAGTAATGAGTTTAAAGATTTAAAACAACAGCAAGCGAGAATCGAAAAAGAATTAAGAGAGTCTAAAGATCGTGAATTTAGGTTGACTAAAGAGAAAGAATTGAAAGAATTGAAAGATTATGAAGAAAGAAAGAAGAGAGAAAATAATCCTGATATTTATGAGATCTCTTACAATGCTTTAAGGAAATGGGTTGACACATCATTGGATTTATATAAACCAGAATTGTCGAAGATTTTGTATCCAATTTTCATTCATTGTTATTTGGAATTGATTTATAAAAATTTTGTTGATGAAGCTAAACAATTTTATGATAAATTCAGAACTGATCATGAGATCTTACATGGTGAAGAATTGAAATCTCTAAGTGGAGTATCATTACCTGACCATTTACAAGAAAATGAAGTTGCTAAAAATTTCAGGACTCACAAATATAGAATTATTATATCGAAAACGTCAATGGATTTATTGTTATATTTCTTACATGAAAATGAAGGAGTTGGTGGTGCTATATTGATAAAGATAATAAATCAATATTTAAATCCAATTATTAAACTTACCAAACCTGACAAATTACAACTAACTGGTGATGCAAATCCTGAAGAAGGGTTAGCATTAAATGAAGAAATCAATGAAATTGAAAAATTCAATGAGCAAACTCCTGTATCATTAGGAAAATTACCATTAGATCCAGAAATTCATCAAGAAATCGAAGCAGAATTAAAAGTTAAGGATGATGAACAAAAGGAAAAGGGCCAAGAAAATGAAAAATCTTTAGTTGAAGAATTTCAAGAAATGACTGCTGTGGAAGATGATAGTCCTGCCAAAGATTCCTTACCTTTCCCATTGAAAGATTATAGTGACATAAAAAGACACATCAAAGAAGTTGAAGATTCAAGAGCTAAAATTAAATTAGATGCTATTCAAGCATCAGCTCCTTCAGTTTGTATGTACACATTCCATAATTCCAATAATAATTTAACCAGTCTTGAATTCAATCAAGATGCCACATTAGTAGCAGGTGGGTTCCAAGATTCATATATTAAATTATGGAGTATTGATGGTAAACCATTAAAGTCAATTTTCAAAAAGGATTCCAAGAACAATGATAATACTAGAAAATTAATTGGTCATAGCGGACCAGTTTATTCAGTATCCTTTTCACCTGATAATAAATTCTTAATATCTGGTAGTGAAGATAAGAGTGTAAGACTTTGGTCATTAGATTCTTACTCTGGATTAGTATCTTATAAAGGACACAATCAACCAGTTTGGGATGTTAAATTTTCACCTTTAGGTCATTATTTTGCAACCGCATCTCATGATCAAACTGCAAGATTATGGGCAACAGATCACATTTATCCATTAAGAATCTTTGCAGGACATATTAATGATGTTGATTGTGTTGAGTTCCATCCAAATTCCAATTATATATTCACAGGTTCATCTGATAAAACCGCCAGAATGTGGGATGTTCATACTGGTAATACTGTAAGAGTATTTATGGGACACACTGGACCAATCAATTGTTTAGCAGTAAGTCCCGATGGAAGATGGTTAGCTTCAGCTGGTGAAGATAGTGTTATTAATATATGGGATGCTGGAAGTGGTAGAAAATTGAAATCAATGAGAGGTCATGGTAGGTCATCAATTTATTCACTACAATTTTCAAGAGATAATGGGGTTTTAGTTAGTGGTGGTGCCGATAATACCGTCAGGGTATGGGATGTCAAAAAGAATACTAATGACGCGGGTCCTGAACCTGAAGCTTTTAGTTTCGACAATGATGATAAAGACACTAATGGAACAACTAGTTCATCATCAGCTACTAAAAAATCCAACACCAATAAGAAAGAAATTGTGGCTACTACGGATCATATGACAGCATATTTCACCAAAAAGACCCCAGTTTATAAAGTTCACTTCACCAGAAGAAACTTGTGTTTAGCTGCTGGTCCTTTCTTAGGATAAACTTTAAATTCCATCATAAAATTTAAGGTTAATTCAAGGTTCATAATTTGAAATCTTTATAATTACCTCATAAGTATTGTAGAATAAGTGTATAATAAAAAAAACGATTATCTCAGTTTCCTTATTGAGTAGTGTTTTGCTAAAATTCTACACCTCTTTGTTACAGTTTTGGCTATTCCTTCCTTTATATACTTAACAAATTCATCTGCAGTAGCTCGGTTCCATTTCTCGTAACTTCGGTCCATCTCATAGCCTTAAACCTTGGGGTAATTGAGTTCGCGCACGACTTGTCATTTGTTAATAAATTTCCTCAAACGGGAAATTCGACCATAGTTTTTTTTATATAAATCGTCACTTTGACATTTTTACTTGACATCTTTTCTGCCATATAAAAACCTTGCAAAAGTTTTCAATCCGAATAATTTTTAATTTACACAAATGCAATTCAAATATTTAGCTTTATTATCAGTTTTATCATCAGTTCAAGCTGCCTCTGATGATGTTGAATTTTTAACCGATTTAGTTAATGACTATAAATCCCATACTGGTGATTATCTTAGTTATATCAAAACTGCCAAAAGTATTCCAGCTGCTTTAACTTCATTAGCTGTACAAGTTGCTACTTATACTGATGATTCATATACTACTATGTTAAGTAATAGTGGAATTGATATTTCTTCATTAAAAGGTTTTGCTACTGAATTACCATGGTATTCATCAAGATTAGCTGACGAGATTGGTGGTGCTAGTGGTTCAGAAGAAGCTTCTGACTCCGCTGCTGCTTCAGATTCTTCTGATTCTTCATCAAGTGAATCATCTTCAAGTTCTAGTTCAGCTGGTGTCGAGCATTTGGTTGCCCCAGTTGGTGCTGCTTTAGGTCTTGCTGCTATTGCTTTAATGTAAATTAGTTCATTTATACCAATATATGATTTCAATCCATTATCTTGTAGAGTTTATAGAGTCTCTAGAGTATTCAATCAATGGTAACTACGGGATCATTGATGGTAATTTCGGGCAAAGGAATTTGCGGTCCATTACGATTCATGTGAGATAACGGTCGTGTGACAAGATGCCCCACACTTTAGCGAATTCTATTTACAGTTAATCCCAAAAACATTTCACTCCTCCATTAACAAAAAAAACATCATGGAGATATTTACAGATCACGTAGGGTATATTTTGAATTCGTTCTTGTTTCTTTGAAATTCGTATCCTGTAAACGTTAGGTGCGGTTTCTCAGTGGGATTAACTGTATATTCAACTATACAGTAATTAAGGTTCAATTACCTTGGATTCTATATGATCTGGTTGGGGAGCTGTTAAGAATAGAATCACATATTCTAAATTCCATAATAAATTATCCAAACAATAAATTGGAATGTTATTGAAGAGATCATAATGATAATAATCACTTAGATGATGAACTATCAAGAGTAAATTCTTGTTCAATAAGCTGATACCAATTTCAAATTCATCATTCTTAAGTATAGATACATTGGTTCCATTCTGATACTCTGTGGCTTTTTTAGTAAGTGAATTATCATAATACAATGGATATTCATTACCTTTAAAATCTTGTATTATTGAAAAGTTACCTTTGAAGGTTATGGGATAAAATACTGATAAATTTGTTACATGTATGAATATTAATATCAATTGAACTATATAATTCAATGCTGTGTTGATGGTGATGATTCTGAGATTATGATCTTCAGTATCGAAATAATCATTAGTTACATTTGATTTATTATAATATAGTAGGTTTAATAAATCTGATGTAGTTGAAGGAAATTCTATTCCGACAATTTTCAAATTATTAGAAGTATTCGGGTTTGATTGGATAGGAAAAACCATGTTCAATGCTTCACTGAATTGTTTAAGATACAATTTAATTGAATTGTGAATGGTGGTAATTGATTCATATAAAATAGGAATTTGATTCTTTACGATCTCTACTTCATTATTATTATGAAATGGTTCTTCGCTTATTTCATTTATGGAATTGTTGGTAATCTTCAACTTCATTATATTTGATAAGATCCTATCATTATTAGCTTTTTCTCTTATGATTTCTTTATTAAGATAGTTGATCCTCAAATTAAATTGGTTTATTTGATTTATTATTTGTGGTATGTTATTTTTGTTACTTTTAGATATTTCTAGAGCTTCTTTGATCCTTCTGGCCAATTTCAATTTAGTTACTTTTATCTCCAGGATTGATTTATCCAAATTATTTATAGACCTGACTGTATCAAAATTATAGCTCTCCACCTCATACTGGTTTGCTTCAATGGTTTTAAACTCAAAATTAACCATATTATCTCTATCAGTGTAATACCTATTTCCCAATCGTATTATAATTGAATTATCTTTGAACTTTTCATTTAAATCATCTAATTGCGTATCTATGTAAACCAATTTTGATAAATGACAATTCCACTGAATAAACAATTTCCATTTTTCTTCAAATTGAACCCACAACTTTATTATTATGGCATCAGACTTATTCTTTTTATTATCTCCAAGGTATATATTATTATAATTTGGATTCAGATTCTTATATACAATCTCACTTATACTCAACAATTCTCCGGTTATATAATGCAAACTTATGAAACTATTGATCAATCTGTTACTATTGATATCGCTTAGCTCACTATAATCTCCAGTATACTCCATTATCTGGAATATGGTGTTTTTTCTTGGTTTGACTGGTGATTTAATATCATTTGAGGATTTATGATAAATTAAATTTCGTATTGATATCGATGAAATATTTCGAATTTTCTTATTAAAGTACGGTGTTGTCATTTGTCGTGGTTAACATATGATGGTATTTGCTATACCTAGGGTTCTCGTTACTGTACTGTATGAATAATGATTGATATAAATAATGATTGTAGGTTTATCAATTCGCACTATAAGCCTATCTGGTATCAGCCTTAGCTCGTCTCGTTATCATGACATTCATAATATGTATTGCCCATTTCTGTGAAATTCATGGGCCATGTTCTATTATGTGTACACAAATATCCAACACCAAAACCACTCCATCAAATTCCAAATTACAAACTTGTGCATCGTGTGAATTAAAACTTCCCAACAATGCACTCAACCTTATAACTAAGAACACAAATGATTATTTCATATCAACCCAGTACCCTTCCAACCAAGAAACTTTCACAGCATTAACAAAATTAATAATGAAATCGTTATCAGTAGAAACGGTATCAGATATAACCAAACCTTTGTTTATAGGTGATAAGTCTAATGGGTTTACATTAACTAAGATCTTTAAGATCAAAGATTCAAACGCTAGAGGTGGTGAACGTAAATATTGTTTAATGGTTATAAATGATGAAGAGTTTACTATAATAAAAAACTGGGATGTTCTATCAAATTATTTAGATCAAATCATAAATTCCTTACAAGCAAAAGTCCAATTCAAACAATCTCAATTAAACTCGTCAATAAATAATGACAACTACCTTAGAAGGTCTTTAATAAAACCCAAAAGTTTAATAGAGTTAACAGATGATGAGAATACGTTTGTAAAGTTGCATTTAAGCGCTGTTGAATTAGTGAAAACTGTTATATAGAATAATGATAATGATGATAATGGTTATCTCTACTTAGGTAATTGGGGCTTGTCTCTACTTGGGCAATTGATGCTTCACCTTTTCCACCTCAGGTCTAACGTTTTTCATATGTTCCAAATCTTATGTAAAATGGCTAAAAGTAAAAACTTTAAAACATAAAAACTGCAAAAATCGCGTGGCTTTGTGTTATGCCAAATATCCTATCATTCACTCGTTTAAAATATAAAATCAAAAGGCTTACCACTAGATCAATCCTTAATCCTAATGTATGGGAGATTTTGATTGTAATTGGAGTAGTTGTGGTTGTCACGTTAAGAAGACCCAAAATAAACCAAGATTTAAATTTTCATGATTTGAATGATTTCTATGAGGTGTACGAATCAAATCAACTATATAAAGGAATTCTAGACACCGTCCATCAGGATGATCCGATAAGTAGGATTTTAGAACATGATACAAGATTAATGTCGGCTTACTGGTTGAGCTTGATAAATAATGGGAATGAAACATTGCCGTTTAATTGGCATCAATTATTGAATAGAGATCCTAAAGAGTTTAGTGATTGTTATAATTTAATTGATACGCTTCTTATTGATGTACCTAGAAAGAATATCTCACAATATTGTAGTGCAGAAGGTAATAAACTCCGTTTGAAACCAATTGATTTACCATTGACAGAATCTTCTAGGGTTCTGTACAGCTCACAGTATTTACTCAATGCTCCTTTACCTGAGAGAATTGTTTACGTTGTGGATGATTCAAGTTCGGTGTTCGATATTCAGGAGGAGAGAGTTGAAATTAATCATAGGATTGACTATATAAATGAAATCAGCCAGTTCAAACAACTATCCAAGACTTTCCCATTAAATAATTATGATGATAAGGGTCCCGCCAGAATTAAACAAACCGTTAACCCGAAGTTAGATAAATCAGAATTCATATTCAATTTGAACCGATTCTTTCAATCTTTACGAACAAAAGTATCCTACTACCCCAAAGATGAAAAACTAATGAATAATCTCATATATTCAGTATCATGTGACACCCAAACTCCAAAGTATTTTCATGAAGCTATAACGACACGTAAAGGTGGGGGCCATTTCGATTGGAGGTTTTTCAGGAAATTAGATTTGAGCAATTATGAAAGGATTGCAGTGTTGAATAGACTTGCAAGAGCTTGGTTTAATTTCACAAACTCAATCGGCATTAAAACCTGGCTTGCCCATGGAACTTTATTAGGATGGTACTGGAATGGAATGAATTTACCATGGGACAATGATTTAGATGTACAAATAACCATGGACTCGTTGTTAACTTTGGCCCGGAATTTCAACCAAAGTATTGTTATTGATTTAAATGAGCCATATGGAGTTGGTGAATATTTACTTGATATCAATAGTCACATATTTCATCGTGAAAGTGATGAGCAGAATGCTATTGATGCAAGGTTTATTGACTTATCAACTGGATTATATGTTGATATAACAGCATTAACATTTACTGAAGACTCAAAATATATTTCTGTGACTAAGAAACAACTGGTTGAATTTAATCAATTATTAGATCCTGAATACTTGGAAAAAGAGGCTTCATCTACTATTGTTCAACAAGAGTATCATTTACAACTATTTAAAGAAAGAGCTTCTTTGTATCATGATAAGAAGATATATAATTGTAAGAATGATCATTTTTATAAACTTCAAGAATTGAGTCCTTTAGTTCCTAGTCTTTTTGAAGGTCAGTTAGCTTACGTTCCTCTGGAATACAAAGCCATTTTGAAGAGAGAGTACCCTAAAGGCCTTTATTCGAAGATATTTAATAAGCATCTCTTCAATCCTATTTATAGACTATGGGTCGACATGAAACAGTGCAAAGAAGATGTTTGTAAGAATCAAGACGTGATTTATAATTATCAGGTAACCAAAGGTATCACTTATAGACATAAACAGAATATGTATTATAATTTGAATGATTATAGTAGCATGGATCAAGTTTATAGAGATCCTTGGGTACTTGAACTGTTTAAGAAATTGAAACAGTCAAGAGATTTCAGAGTTCTAGAGTATTTAAATAGGTTCATTGACACGCTTGATTCATTCAAACCCACTGAAGACTTATCTGAAGTAACCACATTTGTTGAGTATATAAAAGGATTAGACTATACAACCATAGGATCATTTGATTTAAGAAACTTGAATGAAGCTATCAGAGAACTGGAAAAATCAAAGGACAAAACCATATGTCTGCACTTAAAAGAATTAAAGAATTTAATAAATTCTGGTTAACAAAAAGCCAACACAAAGAAACATAGGAAGCTAATCAAAGCTAATCAGAAATAGGCTGGACCTAGATCTATATTAATTCATATTATCTATATTAACTCATTACTGCATCTCTTCCACCCTTACTAATATCTACACCTATTCGATTCAATGGCCATATTACACTTACAACTTTACCTATTATTAATGCTTGACTTATAGGACCGAAGTTATTACTATCTATTGAATGGAACTCATTATCGCCTTCAACCCAATAATGATTTCTTGGGATAAGGGCAGTCGGTTTGGGATAATTCTTCTTACAATCAATTTTTTCTCCCTGAACACCAACTATTCGTTTAGTCAAGGTTTTTTCAGGATCTTGGGGTGATCTGAATAGTATTATATCACCCTTTTTGAAACTATCAGGTCGTTTTAATCCAAATTTTTGCACTAATGCTACATCATTAGTTAAGGAGTCAATACCAGGATTGAAAGTAGGAGTCATTGAACTACCTTTAATAAAATATGGCAGGTAAACATGATGAGTAAACGTTATCACTACCGGTATCCATGTTATAGATATCAATAAAGGTTTAAAGTTACTCATATAGTTTTTCCTATCTCACTATCTCAACTTTTTAAGTTGTCTCAACAATTCTTTTTCACAGTCTTTAGACAACCTATAAATATGCCAAAAAGTGGAGTTTTAGATCAAATACTATTGGATGATATAGCACGTTATTGTCCCAATCAATTTCTTGCATTTCATCAATGTTTAGCTAATCCTGAAAATCCATGTAGTGAAGAACAAAAAAACTTATCAAAATGTATCAAGACTCAAGTTCCATCATTTCAGAAGATTCAAGGTATATGTGCTGGCAAATTACAAGTATATGAAGCATGTTTAAAATCCAAGAAATCTTCAAGTGCTTGTCAACAAGATTTAAATGAACTCAGAGATTGTGCTATGGGCACTTTGAATACTTAAGTACAAACGAACTAGAATTTATTCATTATGTATATAGATTGTATATAGAGTATACATATAGACTTACCTTGTATACTTTTTCGGCAAATTATTTAATTTCACTGCAGATTGAAAGTTCTTAGTGACATCTCTGATGTTGGGAGATAAATCATGAGATTCTTCAATTTCGTGTTCATGATGTAATAATTCGTGTTCTATATCTTCTTTATGTTTAACTAATACTTCAGGATCTTGATCTTTATGATACTTATTCCAATGATGCTCTTCATATTCACTTTCAAAATCCAAATGATGACCTTGACCATATCCAAAATCAGGTAATGTATGACCCAGGTTTATGAAATCAACAAATTCTTGTGAACTTATTTCACCATCACCATTGGTATCGATCAATGATAATACAGTTTTAATAACATTATCTTTAGCTACTTGACTATACTCTTCCAGTCCATGTTTATGATCTCCCATACCTGATCCATCTCCAATTATATTATCCCTTGCTAATCCATAAATGTTTAAAATATCTTGTTTATCCCATGTACCTTTACCATTGAGATCATGAACTTTAAAGAAAGTAATGGCATCATATTCTTCAACCTGATGCTCTTCTAACATATGCCAATCTTGCCATGATAAATGGTCAGGTCTTGTTTTAGCATCATGGGCCAATGTGGTAGTTAATATACTCGATAATATTGTAAGGATTGTTAGTTTCATTTCCCGACTCTCAATTCACGCCTGGTAGTTTCTCAATTCACGCTACTACTGCGTCATTCTCTGCTCCAACAATAGACTCCGCGAACAACCCCAGAACTCGTGGTAATGAACTCTAATCCAAATTTAATAAACAAACAATTGAGTTCTAGAGTAGGGAGAGAGAACCAAAGGTATAACCCTGAAAGTGGCGCTAGGATGGTGGCTGGTTGTTTATGTTTAAATGAAGCCAAGGATAAAGTTATTATGATTCTGTCAGCTAAACATAAAGATAAATGGGTATTACCGAAAGGAGGAATTGAGTTGGATGAAGGTGAAGATTTTGTCATTACTGCAGTTAGGGAGACATGGGAAGAAGCTGGCATTGAAGGTAAAATTGTTCAAAAATTACCAGTGGTTTATGATAAACGTAAAAATGCCCCTGTTTTGAATCAAGGTGAAGATTTTGATCCTGATAAGGTTATACCAAAGACTGAATTTCATTTCTATGAAATGATAATTGATACTTTGAGTACTGAATGGCCGGAAAGTTATCGTCAAAGAAAATGGTGTTCATACCTGGAGGCTAAACATGAATTGATTAGGAGTAAGAGATTAGAGTTGATTGATGTGTTGAATGCGTCTGGTATAGTAAAGGATGAAGGTGTTGACGAAGACCTCTATTGAACCTGAACGAAGCGGAGGTGAAGTTGAACTTTGTGTGTGTGACTTTTAGTCTTGTGATCTCGGTAGTTAGCACACATTGTAGGGAAGAGTTATGAGAGATGAAGCAGTTATGATTATATAGTAAACAGTATAAACTTGTACACCTTTTTATTTACTACTTGTCGACTAAATCATATTCGAATTATTATCAGAACCAAAGCCTATTCTTACTTACTTGAACAGATCAACTCCTCGTTCAGGTAAGCCCGTTTAGGCAGCTCATCAGGCAACTACTTAAATAGTCCACTCATTAAATTTGCAAACATATTCTGATTCTGAGGATTACCCAACTTCAAATTATAATAAAGTCTACCCAAATACTCAACAGAATTTATCAACTCAGTATCCTTTAACTCCAGCTTATAATTCTCATATAACTTCAAAAACTTATTACCATTATCAGACTTGGACAATGTTATCACTAACAATTGCAAGAAGTTCACAAGCTTATAATTTTCATAGTAATAAATCTTACTATCACCTTCGGCAATGGTCTCATAATTCGTATCGTGTTTAATTAACTCACTCAAAAACTTTTGTAAGGAATCTTGCATGAATTGAAGGTTCATTAAATAACCATAATTTATTATTGATCTTGATACATATAATCCTGGATCCTTCGTAGGAGTGAGTTTATACCAATCGAATAAGAATTCCGTATAAACTTGAAGAGAATTAGCATTACCTAATACTAAATGTAATTCGGTTAATTGGAATAATTTTTCTCTTTCGGATTCTGATAATTCTGGGTTTTGAACTTGATGTAAAAGTTTGGTACCAAACAAGTTATGGAAGGTTGGATCACCAAATTTGAAGTTCTTTATCGTCTTTGTTAAAGTAATGATCTTCTTGGAAATATCAATTAAACTTGGTTCTGAATAAGGTAAATTGTTTACCAACTCAATTAACTTTAATTTAAGATCTTTGGTATATTTATCATTGCAATCATCTTGAACAATTTCAACTAAATATAAGATTAAATCACTAGAACTACTATACTCTTTATTGTTAGACAAGATTAATGATCCTTGATATAATAAATCAATTGCCTCGTCATAATTTTTTGATTTAACATAACGGTTAGTAATGGTCCTGAGGGTTTGATGTGCTTCATAGAACTCTCCATTATCGATTCTTGATTTGAATCTTGCAATAGTTCTGGATAATTTATCACTCATTTTTAACTGACAATTGACCGAACTGAGAGTTCTATGAATTTCTACTGCGACGTCTGCCTAGCACAGAGGACTGAGTAGTCGTAATATGTACATCACTATTAAATCAGTCTATATAATTTTAAATACCTATTCTAACCAGCCCTGACTTCATTCGGATTTATCTCTTCTTCAGATAATACATCTTCTTAATCAATGGATGATGTTCTCTGATTTCCTTATTCTTATTTTTACTATACTCAATATAAGCCATATCTTCACCACCTGCCAAACCTGCTAAAGATCCTGCACTCTTAACACCTTCACTCTTAACCCTGGCGAAAGTCGTATCAGCATCATCACCAATTTCTAATCCTGCTGCATCCTCATTCTTAAGTAATACTTCCTGAAGTAATTCTCTTCTTTCTCTTGGTGTAGCATAGGCTAAGTTTGGTAAGTTCTCCATTCCATTCAAATGAGTAATGACTTTAAATGCATACCCCTGATCAACTAAGAATGCTTGACGTTTAGTAGAATAATACATTTCTTGAGTGTCCTTGGATACTAATGAGTAAAAGAACGCATTAAACCCTTCATCATTTCTTCTTTTAGCTCTTAAAATTCTTCCCAATCTTTGGGCTTCTTGTCTACGGGACCCGTAGTGTGATGAAATTTGAATCAAACAAGTAGCCTCAGGTAAATCAATTGAAGTATCACCAACTTTTGATAAGAAAATTGTATTGATCTGATCGTTATGTTGAAAGTTTTGTAAAATCTTCATACGTTCTTGTTGAGGAGTCGAGCCATAAATGAATGGTTTTCCTAATTTCAAAGCATACTCTTGTAAAGCATAGACATTATCACTAAACACAATGATTTTATCACCTCTCTTTTCATGATAATGAATTAAAAACTGACATGCTTGAAACTTGGTAGGATTCATGATATATAATAACATTTTTTTACGAGAAGTTTCACGTAAATATTCTTGGTAAAACTCTGATGTCATTGGACACCAAACTTCGGCACATTGAACGTTAGCAATATGACCTTTTTGAGCTAAATCCATCCAATTAGCTTCATATAATTTGGGACCAATTAAGAAATTCAAATCATAGATTTTATCATCTTCTCTAACTAAAGTAGCCGTCAATCCTAATTTAGAATGAGCTGCAATAGTGGTAACAACTCTTCTAAACATTGCTGCTGGTACAACATGCACTTCATCCAAAATAATGAACCCCCATTCTCTGGAAGTTAAGAAATCCATTACCTTTTGGGAATCATGTGATCTGTTTCTAGTATTAGCAATCATAGAATATGTACTAACAACCAACCCTGCATCTGTGGAAAACATTTCTTTATTTTCAGACGTAAATACTGCAACACTTTCAGGCTGTATAGTACTCCATTGTAAGAACTGTTGTCTCCATTGCATGACCGATACTGAAGAAGTACATAATACAATGACTGATTTTCTGATAGTACAAGCAGCTGTAATTCCTACTAATGTCTTCCCTGCACCACAAGGTAAAACAATAATCCCCGATCTAGCACGTCCATTACCAAACATTTTTGATAAAGATTTCTCTTGATAAGGTCTAATTTGAGTTGAAGGTTTCAAATCGATTTCTAAATCTGGATTACGGGCATCGTTACGGAAATCATATTCTTCTAAGACTGGGTATTCAATTTGTTCACATCTTCTTTTAACAATTTCCACTGAATCATTAGCAATCTCAAATGAATGAACCGCATCTATATCATCTTCTTCATCGTCTTCATTAGTTTTACCAACAACTGAAGCAAAGATATCTTCAGTTTCATCTTTGACTTCTTTAGATCCATCTGGTTTTTTAGTACCGGGTATGATTAAGTCACCTTGTTGAGGAGCACTTGATTTAACCAAACCATTAGATGTTATGGTACTTTCACTGTTTATACGTAAAGGGCCAATTTCTGGATCTTTTAATAACATTTGTAAAACATCAGCATGAGCACTTTCTACGAAATATCTATTATTCTTTAGAACTAATTTGACTTTACCAAATGAAACAGTGGCTGCTTTGATATAATTTATAAGGGTTTCTGCTAAGGGAACTTTTGATAATCTATTCAAAACTTGAATAATATCATCGGTTTCAAGTCCAACGGATACGGCAGCATAAAGTGAATAAGTCGTTATTTTATACTCATGAATATGTGAAGGTCTTGAAACTGGTTCGGCTATCGTAATAAGGAAATCTTGAGCTTGGTCAGCTAATGGGGAAAATGATTCTAAGATAATCCTGGCATCTTTGGGTGAAATCCAAATAGGTCTTGAAAAATGATCAGGTTTTAATCTTAAATATGAAAAGTCCGATTTACCAAAAGTTTTTGAAACAGCATCTGGAACATAGTCTGATGGGATTTCTGGAGTTAATTCAATCATGTCTTCATCATTATATTCTTTACTACTGATGCTAGCTTTAATGGCATCTATAGATTCATCTACTTTACGTTTCTTCTCTCCTTGTTCATCAAGTTTTTCAGGGTCATTCCTTTTCTTTTTGGATCCAAACTTGAAATCCATATCTTTATACCTTTCATCTTCGGATGATGAAAGATCTGAGAAGTTACCAGCATCTAATTCAGCATAGTTAACTGTAGTACCACGACGTGACATTAGTAAGCCCTACTATCTTCTACGCACTTTTGTCTGAGGTCTCTACATTTTTTATGCGCATTGCTCAGTCAACGCCGCCAACTTCGTTACGCCGCCAATTTCTGCCGCTAAAGCCTAAGTTAATGGTTTTTGCCTCTAGAGAACAATAGAAGAATAATTTCCATATTAATATTACCATATACACGTAAGACTCTATACTATCAGTGCCTAATCGGCGAACTTCAAATTAGTGAATTTCTAATCAGTGAATTTATAAGACCCTGATGCAAAGGTAATTGATCCTCCTTTGTATGCACCTCTTTTCATCTTGTTCTTATTTTTTGTAAAGTTCTTACCTCTAACTTGAAGTAACTTTTCATTAGCTTTTTCTCCCCAAGTTCCTGCAGCTCCTTTATATGTGTTATCTTGTAAGACTGTGTCTTCGAAAGCGATGGTTGAACGATCTATTCTGGAGAAATGTTTTCTTTGACCTGGTTTCAATTCTGGTTCAGCATCAGCTTTGATTCCTTCTGGAGTTGGAGTATCTTCGAAGGAAAAGTCAGAATCTTTGGCTTCAAGTGTTTCGAGTTTTGGTTTTTTGATTGGGAGTAAATATTCTGGGGCCTTTCTTTTTTTATCGGTTTCAGATGAACTAGATTCAGAGCCTGAGTCGGAGTCGGAGTCTGAGTCTGAGCCTGAATCGGAACTTGAACTGTCAGAATCAGAGTCTGACCCAGAGTCTGAACTAGATCCAGATTTATCACTATCTGAGTCTGAGTCTGAGTCTGAGTCTGAGTCTGAATCTGAGTTCGAGTCAGATGAACTGTCTGAGCTGCTAGAATCTGATGAATCAGAGTCACTATCAGAATCTGAACTATCATTGTCTGAACTTGAACTGTCTGAATTTGAACTGTCTGAGTCTGATGAATCCGATGAATCACTTTCTGAGTCATCTGAGTCACTGCTTGAATCTGAATCTGAACTTTCTTCTTTAATTTCTTTTGTCTCTTCAACTGTGGTAACTACTTCTTTGACCTCCTTGACTTCTTTAGCTTCTTCAACATCTTCGGTCTCACTTTCACTAGAATCACTATCACTATCACTGTCGCTAGAATCACTGTCACTACCACTACTACTATCACTGGAGTCACTATCACTAGAATCATCATCACTGGAGTCGCTATCACTGGAGTCATCATTATTGGAGTCACTATCACTATCACTTGAATCATCACTCTTATCCTTTTCAACACCACCTATGATCTTTTCCAAATCATCGTTGATTTCGATCAAATTTATTCCAGCCTTTGTTAAATCCTTCTGTAAAGCTTTGGTTGATGCTTTAAAAGCATCTTGACTCTTTAAATATTCCAAGATATACGAAAGAACAACTTCTTTTGGTGCCATATTGATGAAAAAATTTGAGATGGAAGTCGCAAGACATTTGAGATGCGATGCCTTCCAAGATATCAATACTGGGGTATACTATTTTGTAGCTTTCTACATGGGTATGGTTTGAAAACAGAGGCAATTAAGTATTCACCTTCAGGACTTTGTTTTCATTGATTAGGGATGATATAGGGAAAGTTTCTATAAGAAATACCAATAAATCAATTTTAATTCCTTTAATGTCATCCCCCACTCTCCCCAAATCACCTCTAATCGAAACCCCAACATCACAATACCAAATAAGTACACTTGAGTGGGTTAGACTCTCCTAAACCACTGAATCGTGTGGGTTAACCAATTATCAAAACTTGCAACCATTATCATTCGCATTCAAAAGTTCCGGGAGAAAATTTAACCAATCAACATGAAATCATCATTAACATTACTCAAACATACACCACTTATAAAGTTTGTTGGTGGTCCACATAAACATGCAAGTATGTATAGACAATTATAGACGAAGTGGGGGTCCTTTTCAACTCAATCTTCCAAGTGTTTGAATGAAAAATCATGGTATGATTAGTCCCGGCCCTTTAGGAACTATTATGTTGAAGTTTATTGAACGTTTACTAACAACTAGAATC
The DNA here is from genome assembly GCA_030572395.1 of Yamadazyma michaelii. Taxonomy (NCBI): domain Eukaryota; kingdom Fungi; phylum Ascomycota; class Pichiomycetes; order Serinales; family Debaryomycetaceae; genus Yamadazyma; species Yamadazyma michaelii. The sequence goes on from JAJLZU010000021.1 coordinate 44,238, forward strand.
TGTTGCTGGAGTACATCCAATGGCACCAAATGGTTTAAAACCAACCCAAAAGGCTTATTTAAACACAAGCTCGATTGAAACTAAAGACGGGGAATATTTCAGTAGGGCTCAATTGCCTAAAAGATTTAGATATACTTTACCCAAACAAGATGAAGCTGATAATATCATAAGTGGAGGTGCTGAAGTTATCTTTTAGTTTAGGATCTTCGGTAGAAACAGTATATGTAAGATAGAAAAATACATATTTATATTGGATGGATTGTAGAGGGTACAAAGTGGCAGAAAACCTTCTCCTTTTTTTATCTGTAAATAATTTCAATGGTTTCATACCCTTTCTGGAGGTTTCCATGCATCGTATGTCAGGTGTTTTATGTACTAAAACCCAACTCTTTCATGGCATACTTCTCCATAAAATCTCAGTCGCTCGCTCTACTACAACACTGAGTAAATTCGCGAGACAGTTGCCACTCAATATGAACCACGATCCATTTGCTTGGGGAAGACCCGACGATAAACATTATGGAGCATATAATCATACAATTGCCAACGTTAGAAATGATTCTGTTGAAACAGAGTTCCCAAAAATGAATACCCAAAATCCAATTATCACTGGTACTTCAGTTTTAGGTGTTAAATTTAAAGATGGAGTTATTATGGCAGCCGATAACTTAGGATCTTATGGATCATTATTAAGATTTAATAATATTGAAAGATTGATCAAAGTAGGTAAAGAGACCTTTGTTGGAATATCAGGTGATATCTCTGATTTACAACAAATTGAACGTATCTTGTTTGAATTAGAGACCAATGAAGAAGTTTATGATAATAGTGGTGAAAATAATTTAAAAGCTCCTCATGTTCATGAATATTTAAGTAAGTTATTATATAATAGAAGAAGTAAAATGGATCCACTTTGGAATTCAATCATTGTTGGAGGTTTTACTGAAGATGGTTTACCATTTTTAAGATATATTGATTTATTAGGTGTAACCTATGGATCATCAACTTTAGCTACAGGTTTCGGATCTTACTTAGCCATACCATTATTGAGAAAATTAATTCCTGATGATAAAGATTACGTTAATGTTACTGAAGAGCAAGCCAAAAAGGTTATAATGGATAGTATGAGAGTATTATTTTATAGGGATGCAAGATCTGCTGAAACTTTTTCATTAGTTACCATTAAGAAAGATAGTATTGATTTTGAAAAGAATATTGCAATTACTAATCAAAGTTGGGAATTTGCAAAAGATATTGTTGGTTATGGAAGTAAGCAATTATAAACTTGAAAGCGATAAACTTCAATTATTGAATTGATTGAGTTCTGGCATAAGATACTAGAGTTATAGGATTATGTTTACATAGTATCATGTATTTATGTAATATACATGAGTAGAATTTACATACTCTATTCAAGATTCTTGATAAGGGCTTCTGGATACGGGGTTTTGGACAGTTTTAGTTGTTGATCTAAAATCCCCCAGAAAACTCCTCCTTTGAAAAAAAACTTTCGTATAAGTGAAGTATAATTTCCCAAACATTTGCAGGGGTACGTCAATTTTAGCCTAGTAACCACCAAGCATGAACGATTTAACAGTGCCTTTCGGTCATAAGCATTTAACCCATTTCACATCAAATAAATCTAATCATCTTCCATTGTTGAAAACCTATCACGTTTATGGCCAAGATAACTTAATATTTCATTCCATTAGTAATACTGGACTGTATACTACCAAATCCCAAACTCTAAATTCGTAGATAATAGGGTTGTTATGCTTTACAAAGTCATAGTTCCTGAAAATTAAGATTCTAGAAACTCAAATAATAGGTTCCATGCATAAATTTAACCAATCAAAACATGTACCTTAATGACAATCTTCAATACTGTATAAAACTAGTATACAGTAGTAAAACAATTCTCTCAAATATGCTAATAAGGTTAAATAATCACCTCCTATATGTATGGCAAAATGTCGTCCTATCAATTTTCGTCTAAAATTGTTCACTTGCATTAAAACAAAATCTGAAACACAGATTTTCTACTAGAGAAAAAAACAATTAAACTTTGAGATATTATTGCTAATGAATTGTTGTAAATTAAAGTTAAGAAGTTTTACATAATTAATGAACAATTTGATTGTGGTATAATCAGGAATATCCTTTGATATACTATATAATAAAATTAGAGTTAAAAAGGGACACGATCTAAAGTCAGAAAACCAACAATGATTCTATGTACAGTATAATTGTTTATTGTAGTAAATTACAACATGCAATTGGATAAAAGAAATCCATCGTAAATGTAAGGCTGTAAAACTCGTTTTTTTAGTATAACGTCATATTTTTTAAATAAGTGGTTTGTAACTTTTATCTAAATAGTTGGACTACACGAAAACCTCTATGTGATTACTTATTTGGGAATAAAATAATCATAAAAATAATTTTGACCCAAAAATAACCATCACCACCACCCATTTCCCAACTTCGATAACCCTAAAATAATGTCGCAACCTTTTCCCAATTCCCCGATAAAAAGAAAATCCTGATCGTAATTTTCAGTGGGGAATTATTATTTAATACATGGCATTTCTTTTTATATCACATTTTATAACAAGTTTTTGATTGTTAATTGTATCAGTTATTGATAAGGGATAACTAGTAAATCAGTAAACTTTGATTTTTGGGTTTAACCATTGTTCCCCAAAAAAACTGAAAATACGATATTTGACGCAATTGATTTATTTTTAGGTGCTGAGAATAAAGTTGCCTTGTCTACAATTTGAGAGTTTAAAGTTTACAATTGAATAACTGAGTTGTTCTTGGCTAGTGGGCTATTAAGTAAGGTGATCATATAGATTTAATTTGTAATTCGTGGAGTAAATTTTGCAGATTAGTTGCAGATAACTTGCAAATTACTAGACTATATATAAGACTATTGCTTTACGAGAGATAGATTACGACTGGATTGCTTATCTAACTAGTGGTAGACTTAATTAGTAAAAAACTTGTAAATTCATTAATCTACTTGAAGAACTATAATCTGGTATTATAGAATGTCATTTGAAATCACATTTTTAGGTAGTTCAGGTGGGCCTATTGAATCGTCAACTTGTTGTTTGTTAATAAAATCTAAAGATATAACATATGATGAAATTATTCACAACAACTTATCACATGAATTATTATGTGTAGACGCTGGGTCTGGTATTAATAAATTGAGTGAAATTATTTATAATGAAAGATCCAACAGTGATGTGAATCGGTTATTAAATTTATATAATACCAACAATAAAGTAGAAGATTACTATCATAACAATGTCACTTTAAGTCATCCATTTGAAAATTTAGATTCAAAATTGAACCCCGTAAAGTTATCAATGACGATATTCGAACAAATTCAATATTACTTAATATCACACCCTCATTTAGATCATATAAATGGAATCATATTAAACAGTGCATGCTTCTCGGACGAAGTTCCAAAGCAAATCATTGCATCATTCGATACAATCGATGCTTTGGATAAATACATATTTAACGGGATAATCTGGCCTAATATGCAAGAATTCAATGTTGTAAATTTCAATACCATCAATTATAACAGGAAATTGAAAATAAATGATAATTATGAAATCACCATGTTCAAGTTAAGTCATGGTAAATTAAGAAATCATAATAATAAGAGAACTTCAGTTTCATTATTTGACAATTATCAATGGAGCTCTGATGATGCTCCTAATACCACTACTAGTCCTTACTTATCCTCAGCATTTTTAATTCATCATATAAGTTTGGATAAGAACATTTTAATATTTGGAGATTTCGAAAGTGACTCCATTTCCAACCTAAACTTTAATAATTTGATTTGGAACTCTATAAGTCCGTTAATTGTTAATGATCAATTGAATGTAATAATAATGGAATGCAGTCATAGTCATTTAAGTCAAACTCAATTATATGGTCATTTGAACCCAACTTGTTTATTCAAAGAATTGGTAAGTTTGAATGATATTTGTAAGAAATTAAGTGGTAAAAAATATCCCTTAGAGGGATTGAGTATCATCATAAATCATGTAAAAGAAGTTGGAGATTATGAACCAAGAATTCAGATTTTGAAAGAGTTGAATGAATTAAATGAGATCAATGAATTGAAAATAAAGTTTTCAATTGGATTGTCAGGGGTTTCGGTTATTGTATAAATAATCAATGGAAACTGAATTTAAACAAGAAGAGACTATGAAATCATAGTAGATATAAGACTTCTTTGTATATAAACTTAGCTAGACTAAATTATATAATTTTATTTATTGAACTGTTTCTCTAAGCTTCTCTAACCCATGAAGCATTAGGCAAAGTTGATTAAACTACCTCATAAACTTCACTAACTGAATTAGCATGTAAATCAAATGGTAAACTTTCACCATCATTATCAACAATGTCAATAACCTTTACGTTACCAAAACAATTATCCAGTTCAGTGAATTCAGTATAATTGATATCAAATTTGATATCCAATGGGAAGATAGAATCTTCATCGACAGTATCAATGGAAAATTCAAAAGATCCTTGAGGATCATCAATACTCATTTCTTCAATGGTGAATATGACTCCAATATCACTATGTTCATAACTTACTTTAACATCATCATCTTTTAAATTTACTTCAGCATTCAAAGGTATTACAACTTTAATATCTTTAACCGTTGGATTTGATAAATTGTTTTCAATGAATTTTGATGTTAATTCATATTCTAAAGTGACATCAGTTGAATTATCATTTACATTGACCCATGCTGTAAATAAGATTGGTAAATATTGATCCTCATCTTTTTTACCTAAACATCTCCATCTTAAAACCCCTAAACTTTGATCATTAGATGGGAAACTCTTGGATTTATCTTTTAATCCAATTGAATCTTCTTCATTAAATAATGCTTTGTCGACATTTGGATGAGTTTTATATTGAATCTTCTTTTGATTATCATCAGTTTTCAATAAAATCTTACAATTACTTAATTCCGCCTTATTAATTCTTAATTGTAAATCACCTTTTATTTCACTGGAATTGATTGATCCATCTCTTGATAAATTGGCATTGAATTTTTCATTTACAGTGATTAAAATTCCATTATTAGTAACTTTTGGTATATTTTTAGGTTGTGGAGTTGACGATTTCGAGAATCCGGGTTGTGGAGTTGAAGGTGATGATTGATATTGTTGTTGATGATGTTGAAATATTGGTTGTTGATTTGATAATAATGGTTGACTAGTTTCTTTGGTTGGCTTTTTACCTAATTGTAAACCACCAGATCTTGGAATATTTGATGGTTTAGAATAGGAATCAAATGAGTCAATTGAATTAATTGGTGGTTGAACTGGTTGATAACTATTTGGAGAATTTGATCCAATGCTACCAAGATTTGATCCAATTCCATTTCCAATAGTTGGATTTCCATATTGTGATTCCAAATTTCTTTTAGCCAATTCTTTTCTTTGGATTTCTTTAGCTTTTCTTTTTCTTTCTTCGATAGCTTCCATTTCCTTATTTCTTTCAATAATTTCTTGAATTTTTTCTTCATGACTATCCATCTCCAAAAAGGTTTGAACTTGAGCAATTGTTAAATTTTCTTTGTATCCATTATTAATAATTTCATCAAATGAACTTAAAATTTCAAATGCATTATCGAAAATCTCTTTCTCTTCGATAGTTCTTAATAAGTTACTAATAGTTGATACGAATAAATGTAACGTATCTATATCTTGTAAAATGTTGGATTGTTTATTAGTTAATAATACAATATAGAATTCTTCTAATGGTTGATAAACGTATCTAATATTTTCATCTTCTACTGTTGTATGTTGGCTACTTGAATTTGAAATTAAACTTGGAAAATTAGCTAATAATTGAGTGATTTTGTCTTTATTTAAATCTCTGAATTGTCTTGATAAAAGTGGTTTCCCTCCTCTTGTACAAATTGATGATGCTAAAACAACCATTATATTTTTATAGGTTATTAAACGTTAATGTATGAGCTAATTCAAGACTTTTTCAATTTGTTTTTCGTTGATCCATTCGTGTCGATTTTGAGGGTGGTGTGGATTTACCATATTCTATGAAGTAAGATCATTACTAGGGGGCGTATTTCGAATACCATTGATAACTTTAAAATCACCAGCCATATAGTTTCCACCACATTAGGTATATAAGTAAAGATGTCTATTGAAAAATGTCAAAAAAAATGTAAAAAATTGACACGGACAGGAATCGAACCTGCAACCCTTTGATTTGGAATCAAAAGCTCTGCCATTGAGCCACCGCATCAGTTTTAGTAAAATTTGGATAACCTCCATTATCCGGAACCAAAATGAATTGCCTAACAAACACATTTAACGGTTTTTAGTTTAAAAAAAAAAAAGATTTACAGGTTTCACTCTATAAATAAGTATATAGTTTTGGTGTAACAATATACGGTTATTAGTTTTAAAAAAAATATAAAAAAAAAAAAAAAATATAAAATTATTTCATGATGGACCCTTCTTTTATAAAGTCTACTTTTTTAGTTATCTTTTTACTGCTCAGAGTGTTAGCAGTTAATTTAGATAGCTCTGATATTACTATATTAGATAATTATGTATACGAACATCCTTACTTTGGATTAATCAATCTGACAACATTTATTATGGAATTTGCTGTATCTGAATTTTTAGAATGCGTAGGATTATCAAGTAAGGAAGTTCATATACAATTAGATGGCAATGATACATACGTAACACCTGTAAGTAATAATACCTACAATGAGTCTAGATGGTTAGATTGCTTAGATGAACAGGGTTTAGCTGACGTGGTTTACATATATACCGGGGATCCAGAAGGTCAAAATTTTGCTGAATTATATGACAGATTCGAGTTAGTAGGTATTGAATCAACAGTCATAAATGACCGATTAGTGACTGAGCGTGATTCTTGTTGTTCAGGGTTCCGCTATGTTGCTTATATGTTCAATAAACAATGTAGTTATGATGATAATACGCATAGGACAGGGAATTATTGGCCCAATGGATGTTACACTTATTCTGGCAAGGCGAGCAAAAGCTTTAGCGGTGTTAATTACGGGACAAGGAAAATGCATGTCGGATATTGCCAACATCACGACTGTAGGGGTATTGCTTGTGTTAAGCAATATGTCCAACCACAGGTAGTGTATTCTTTAGGGAATGACGTTGTATTATTGGATTCTGCAGAACTAGTGGTTGATTCAGGTTCTTCGGTTTCCACCTGTTCAAGAACTGCAAAAGGATTGGATGGCAAGTCCTTGGATGGTGGAGCGTGTTGTGATGTGAGTGGTTGCAGCTTATGCTTTTTGAATGGGACCACGATATATTCCTGTGAAGGTTGATTGTGAATCATGTTATGATTGAGAATAATAGGTAATTGGGTGTCTGTTGGTTTGTGTTTCCTATTGTTGATTAACCTAGGGCATTGACGGGCTATATGGCCTTTTCTAAGACATTTTTGACAAACATCATTAGGACAATTGAACCTGGTGTGTTCAGTTGTTCCACATTTTGGACAATGGGAGTTTGGTCACGATTTTGAACAATGATTGTTGGCCAGAACCCCAAGGGGTTTCATGAGAAAGGGTTTGTTTGGGAACCTCCGACAGAGTAGTGTAAAGTTGACCCCAGATTCTTTTTTTTTTTTTTTAAACTAATAACCGTATATTGTTACACCAAAACTATATACTTATTTATAGAGGGAAACCTGTAATTGCTTACAAGAAAAAACCCTCCTTCTTTTTTTTTTTTTTTAAACTAATAACCGTATATTGTTACACCAAAACTCTTCTTTTTTTTTTTTA
>JAJLZU010000022.1:0-26081 GCA_030572395.1 Yamadazyma michaelii
TTCATCATCCAGTGAATTTAGTTCGAGTGAACCTTCTAGTGCTTCATTATCCTCACCAGTCATAAGGCAACCCTCAACGTCAGAAGAATCATCTAGTTCAGAAGATCCATCATCTAGTTCAGAAGATCCATCATTCACTGAACCGACATCATCTGTAGGTGGTTTAAAATGTACTGAATGTACCGAGTATACTACTGTTTTGACATCAGTAAATGCAATAGGAATTACTTATACAGAAACAGCTGATGTCTTAATCACAACCAACTCGGAAGGTGAATTAAGTACCACTACCCTGGTGTTTGGTTGTCCTGAATGTACTGACTACACCACTACATTTGAAACATCTAATTCAGATGGATTGATATTAACTGAAAGTGGAGAAGTCATCGTCACCACTGATTCTGCGAGATCCTTGTACACCAGAACGATACTATTCAGAGGATGTTATGGTTGTACGGCTTATACTACAACATTTGGAACAACCAATTCAGCTGGTTCAGCTATTACTGAGACGGGAGAAGTAATCATTACCACCGATTCGGATGGCGATATGACTACCACTACTAATATTTTCGGTTGTCCAGAGTGTACCGATTACACCACTACATTTGCCACAGTAGATGCTGATGGTGATCCAACTACTGAGACTGCTGAAGTATTTGTCACTACTGATGCAAATGGTCATTTAACTACCACAACTGTTGATCTTGGTGCCTGTCCAGAATGTACTGATTATACTACCACCTTCACAACTACTGACTCCAAGGGAGATCCGACTACTAAGGCTGCTGAAGTTATTGTTACTACTGATTCCAACAGATCATTATTTACAACTTTAGTTGACCTAGCTGGTGTTAGTGCAACTGATACAGATCCAACAGATTCTTCAAGTGCGTCATCAACAGATCCAACATATCCAACAGATCCATCAGCTTCATCAAGTGATCCAGCTCCTTCAAGTGATCCAGCTCCTTCAAGTGATCCAGCTCCTTCAAGTGATCCAGCTCCTTCAAGTGATCCAGCTCCTTCAAGTGATCCAGCTCCTTCAAGTGATCCAGCTCCTTCAAGTGATCCAGCTCCTTCAAGTGATCCAGCTCCTTCAAGTGATCCAGCTCCTTCAAGTGATTCAACAGATCCAAGTGATTCAACAGATCCAAGTGATTCAACAGATCCAAGTGATTCAACAGATCCAAGTGATTCAACAGATCCAAGTGATTCAACAGATCCAAGTGATTCAACAGATCCAAGTGATTCAACAGATCCAAGTGATTCAACAGATCCAAGTGATTCAACAGATTCATTAACTCCTTCAAGTGATTCAACAGATGCAACAGATCCAGCAGATCCAGCAGATCCAGCAGATCCAGCAGATCCAGCAGATCCAACAGATCCAAGCGATCCAAGCGATCCTTCACCTCCCCTTGAGTGTTCAGTCTGCTCAGTATACACCACTGGCTTCACTACTACAGATAGTCAAGGTCACGTATCAACTGGTGTTTATGATGTCACGGTTACAACCGACTCTGCTGGTCAGGTCACTGAAATTACCCAAATCATTCTGGCGCAAGCTTCAACTGTATGTGTTAAAGGTAAATGTGCTGCTGTAACAGCTAGTGATTCTTATCAAACCGTAGTTACAAACAGTGCAGGTTCAATTGTCACCAAAACTTATGATGTATCAGTTAGTACTGATGTCAAAGGTTATGAAGTGACTTCAACTGGAGATGAAGTCGCTGCCACAGATGACCTAACTACTACCAATGTTAACGGTGATGGTGTAGCAACTGTTGCCGCTCCCAGCCAATCTGCATCTAATACCCCAACTACCACTGCTAGTGCCAATGAGTACCAAGGAGCAGGATCTAAGAAATCTTCTCCAATCTTGGCATTAGCAATTTCTGGTGGTATCGTGGGATTATTCTTCATTTAGAATAAATCGCATATGCACAAATCTATCATATTCGATTAGTTTTTGATAAACTCATCCAAAAATTTATGACATTTTTTTTCATGATACACATTGATACCCAATGTTTATTTCGTTATACGTTTCATCCAATTTTCGAAATAGTGTTATTTACACACAAAATTATTTACAATTATAATTAGTAAGTTAATATTATAGAATATTTATTTGACGCGTTATCTACTCTATTTAAATTTATCAGATCAAGACTCGCAATAAATTAGCTGCTATTTAGAATTATAAAGATTTTTCAATTTTTTGTAAAACTCTTAAAGATTCTTCATATTTTTTCCAACTGGTTAAATCAACTGGATCATTTAATGGAGGTCTACCACTAAGTTCACCAAAACTATAAAATTGTTGAAGGGTATATTTAACTCCAACTAAATTCAAATCAAAAACCATTCTATTAGCATTGGTGATTAAATATTGTAACTTTTTGGCTTCAGTGATATCGCCTTGTTTACATAACTTAAATAATTTGACCATTGTTTTGGGGAAAACTCCTGATAATCCATCAATTGCACCATAACATCCTACCGAAATTGAGGGTAATAAAATTTGACCTAATCCAGTAAATGGTCTAAAATTATTTTGATTTTCTTTACTGCTTAATAAGATGAATTTATCCATATTGAAATGAGTCAATTTAACTCCAACAATAGCTGGATGTTCCAGTAATTTTTCAAAAGTTTCAATTTCGAGATCAGTGTTATTACCAACTCCTGGATAATTATAAATAATGATCGGTAAAACTGATTTATCACCAACCGCTTGGAAATATTTGATTATTCCCGATTGTTTAGACAATTTGGGACCATAATAACCTGGTGTTAAAAGAATCAGATAATCGGCACCAGCATCAGCCGATTTTGCAATTTCATCAATTGTATCGACAATATTAGTTGGGGGCATACCTGCAATTAATTTAAAGTCTTTATCAGGGATATTCTTTCTAAGAGTGGAAATAAGGGTTAATCTTTCGTTCTGAGTTAAATGACTTGATTCCCCCATAGATCCTGAAACAACTAAACCATTAATTCCACTATCATATAATAATTTAGCATGTTTAACTTGAGTATCGAGATCTAATTGATAATCTGGACCTTTGAAAAACGTTGGAACTGGGGTATAAATACCTTCAGGGAGTGGAGTGCTGTTACTAACCATTTGAATCTTAATTGAAATTTTTAAATAAAAGTTATATCAGCCTTTATAAAAGGTTTCATTTTAGTGGGGTTTATCATTGACGCGAGAAAAAAAGATGGGGGATCGATTTCGGCACTTTAGTTACCGTAGTGTGAAATACCCCATACATCTATTATTGTGCATACCAACTTTTAACATCAATTATTTTCTGCCGAGAAATCAGTAAAAATTATGGATTAATAATCTCTATCAATCAATGTAAAAAATTAAAATTAAATCTGAATCTTTGTATATAGTATTATATTGATCATATCCACGACTCGCTACCATTTTTGACATCCCCACAATTCGTCAAATTCTCACCCAAAAACTAAAGTGAGGGTAGGCAATTATATGCCTAATGAGATTATGACAGAAAATATACCAGAGAATATAACCGATATCCAAGGTAAAGAGTTTGATTCTCAAACTCCTTATATCTGTGATGAACCAGGATGTTCAAGAAGGTTCAAAAGGTCAGATCATTTGTTAAGACATAAACGAAATCACTCCGAAAAACTGTTCGAATGTTCATGGCCTGGATGTTCGAAAACATTCGTTAGAAAGGATGTAAGGCTGAAACATTTCAAACGTCATTTTGCCAAAGAGGAAAAAATCCGTCAAAAGAAGGATCAGTCTATCAAATTTTTTGAACTTTATACTCCGGTATCCAGTGATACAATTAGAATACCAATGAATGAGACATCATTTGAGAGGTCTTCCAGTGTGAATGAACCAATGAGAGATTCAATCTCTTCACAAGCTTCAATATCAGATATTGGTACGGTGCTGCCGATCAATCAGGCCATGACTCAACCTAGTAGTCGTTCTGTATCACAACCTATGAGTCAACCTATGACTCAGCCCATTTCTCAAGCAACATCACAGTCTTCCATTCCTTTGCAATTCCAAAACCCTTCTACTCCTATACAGAAAGATACAGAGCTTGAAAATCTAATTGAGTTGTTTCTTAATGATAATCAAGACTCATCGAAATATTTCGAATATTCTCCAAGTTCGTCCTTGAAAGAATTATTGGACGGTACGCCGGACTTCAATTATTCGACGTCTCAAAGTATACTATCGGAAGAAACAAAATTAAAGATGATTCATTTGATTCCCAGTTTAGCTACAAACGAATTATTCGAAGCTGAATACATTGAGAAGTATTTAGACCATTTTTGGAATTCTTATCATATACAATTCCCCATTATTCATAGGCCAACATTTTCAACTGCAAAGGCAAATTCTTTGTTACTATTAAGTATGATAACTATAGGAGCATCGTCAATGTCGAAAACGTATGAAGATAAACAAAAAGCTAAACAATTTCTTAAATTAGCAGAGCAGATCGCCCAACCTTTAAGATGGTTGATTTGTTCCGAAACTGAAGTTTTCCCAACAGTAACATCATGGATTATCCAAAGTTTGTTAATCTTGGAATGCTTTGAAATTACAAGTTCTAATAGAAGGTTTCATAGAAGAGCTAATTTACATCATGGATTGAAAATCGAATTATTAAGAAGAAGTCCTTTATTAGGTGGTGATCCCTTGAAACTGTTTGAAGATGATAAGGAATTAGGGCCTTGGGAGAACTGGATTGAAATCGAATCTTTGAAAAGATGTGCATATGTGGCATTTTTAGTTGATACTTATAATGCTACCATTTTTGGCCACGATACTATAATTTACCCTCATCATATTCAGTTATCATTACCATGTTCTGAAGAGTTATGGGAGAATAACTTTCAAGATAATTATGCTCATATGACCTTAAGTGATTCTACTACGAGTTCATCATCAAGTTCAACATCAGGTAATGAGAAATTCTTATTGTTGATTGCTAAGATCTTACGTAAAAATCAAATAAGTTCGTCGCCTTTAACTAATCAACTTTTATTAGCAGGCTTAATAAGTTTAAGTTTACAAATGGAACAAAAAGATTTACCTTCGAAAATCTTACAATCAAATGTATCAAGATCCAATTGGAAGAATGATTTATTAGCGTCTTTGGACTTCTGGTTTGATAATGTTGTCAATAGTTCATGTTGTCAATCTTCTATGGCTTTTTATCATCCTCAAGGCTTACTGGGATCATTCAATGATACTTCGTGTAAGTTTTCAATTTATCATATATCTCAAGCTTTTTTAAGAATATCTCAATACGATTGTATTATCTATGCTGGAGCTCCTACTAGAATGAATGTGAAAGCTAATCATAAAGATTTTGAAATCGTCAAGGAAAGAATATTGAAATGGGCCAATTCCGTTAATGGTAAAATTTCAGTCACCCATGCCTATATTTTAATATGTGAAACCTTATTAGGTGAAGATGAATTAGGTAATGAGATTACAATAACTTATGATCCGAATGAAGATCCTATCTTCTACAGACCAAACATTATTGCATCGGCATTGTTTTTAATATGGGCTTATAATTTCTGTCTTTATGGACCAGAGTCAAACTATTATAGTCAATTACCTAAGGAAAACCAATCTAGTTTTTACAACATTGTCAGTACTTGTTTCCATGAGAAATTGAATGGTTACACTTATATAAAAAGGGCAAAGAAATGTTTCCTATTAGAATCTAAAAACGTCAGAGGATCAAAATTATTTTGGCAATATTCTGCCAATTTAGATCAGATTCCTAATAAGAATTTCACTGTTGGCTTATTGAGATTATTCAATGATAAGTATTTGAAGTGCAATTCTCAAGTTTGTATTGAGTATGGTAAATTAATGGAAAATTGTATACAGAGAAGTTTGGGGAGAGTATCGGTGATATGTGAGGATATGTATGAGAGTCTGGAACTCTAAAATGTGAATAATATAAATAATAGAAAATATAAAAACAGATTATAATATGTGTAAATGAATGTACGAATATTATGAATCTACTTAACTATAGACTTACTCAGAAGAATCAAAAACAACAAGAGGGTCCCAAGGTGGTGAAATGAATCTTTGGGTACCTTTCTTTTCAGAAAGTTTGTTTAAAGCTTCAAAATCATCATCATTAAGATGAATGGTCTTCTTGTTATCTTCGATTCTCTTTTGACTTACTGATTTAACCAAAACAACAGTACCTCTTTGAACGGCCCAAGAGACTAAAATGGTAGCTGGTTGAACGTTATATTTTTCAGCGATGGCAATAATGGCCTCATCTTTAAGCAATGGAGAACCATTTGATCCTAAGGGTGAGTAAGCTTCAACAACTAATCCATGATCTTTGGCATATTTGATTAATTTGTGTTGTGGAAGATATGGATGAAGTTCAATTTGAAGAGCAGCTGGTTTAACAGTGGCCGATTGAAGTAAAATTTCAAGGTTTTTGATAGTGAAGTTAGAAACACCAATAGCTTTAGTTAATTTCTTATCAATGAAAGTTTCCATAACTTTCCAAGTATCAGTAAATTTGTAATCCAAAACCATATCTCTTTTACCATTTGGTAAAGTTGGCATATTTGGGTTGTTACCATTTGGATTCATAGCAACTGGCCAATGCATTAAGTAAAGATCTAAGTAATCCAATTGTAATTTCTTTAATGACCTTTTAATAGCAGCTTCAGGATCATGAACTTCAACTGGTCCAACTTTGCTTGTAACAAATAATTCTTCTCTTGGAATTCCACTATCTTTGATAGCTCTACCAACAGGTTCTTCATTACCGTAACCTGAAGCAGCATCAATGTGCCTGTACCCAGCTTTAATGGCAGTAAGTACCGCATTATAAACTTCTTCATCTGATGAACGCCATGTACCTAATCCAATAACAGGAATTGATTGACCAGTAATTAATTTTAAACTCATTGTGATTTGATTTGAATTGAATTGATATTTTTTCGGGGGAATTTAATCGACTTTATAATACTATTAAAAATCAACGATCTCAACCTGGAAATCCCCCACCAAATTTTCACGCAACATCATTACCACGAAATGGTTGGCAAGTCGAGGGCTCATAATTCAACAAATCTGGGGTAATAGTACTCCTATTTACAACTCCGCTATGACGCTGGAATTTGCTTGCATTGATCGGAGAAGAATTTGCATAATTCTTAAACTCTGTCTACCAATATACTAAGCAGTAGAGCACATTATTATCCAAGAAGTAAATTTGTTTGAATGGACAATAGGGGTTTGACTTTTCTAAGAGTCAACTCCTAAATATTTGCTTTTATTCGTAAACAGTTTGGGCTGGTGATGTGCTAAATATTGAAACATTGTTACGGTCCAGGTGAGACGATAGTCATTAATAGGAATTGGTATCCGTCAAAAGAAATTTCATGAATTGGGTTACGACTGAGTTACCGCCCCCAAGAGAAATCAAACATAAAACGTTGAGGGCGAGTTGGAAAATCAAGTTTTAGTATTTTACATGTTCTGCTTGTATGAGGCTTAAGCAGTATGATATCTTTACAAAATTGCTCATGGCGACAAATAGATACGGTTTGGTTGTAAGCAATAAGACGTGATACAAAAGTGTCGCTCGAGAATACGGACCACACAGGCTCAAAAAGAAGTTGAATTCGAAGTTTTATCTTATAAATCTATATATTGTCAAGAATAAGTAGCATTGAAAATCCCTAGGACTTCATAAAAGTCTCCACTGAACTTTTGATTATATAACCTACCGTACTCACGTAGATGATCGTCCTCCAAATTGTCACCATCTAAACTTTGTTGTTTTAAATTGAAGATATAATTACCTAAACCAGTATATAAGTTCCACACATCACCAATTTTGAAAAGAATATCAATTATGCTATCTAAATCATCGCCGTGATTTAATAATTTCCCAGTAAGAAAGACAGTCCAGGCAAAAATTGGGCCAAAAGATTCATAAACTTGATCATTAAAGAACTTTGGGATCTCTTTACTAGTCTTTAGAATATTGCCGAGTCTAAATTCCATAACATCATTGAACACTTTAATATCCACTATCTTGAAACTGAACGACGCTAGACTTAGTAATATCATTATAAGTTGATATAAATTATGGAATAGGAAATCGTCTATAGTTAGATAATCTTTGAATTGGAAATCCATATTATCAATGAACTCTTTATAATTTGAAGGAATGGTTTGTTTCCAATTAGTTACGTGGTTCTGTAGTTGATTGAACTTTAACGCATCTTTGAGGTTTTGAAATTCATATATAAACGTTAGAATCTCTATAATAAAACATCTCGAATCATAAATGATTTCATAATGGGTGAAACTTAATGTCCTCTGTTGTCTTGATAATAATGAATCATCTGGTACAGTTGATAATGCAACTTCTGATGACATTGGTAGAAGTAAATTTGGTCTTAATGAGAATATGGTGGTTTGATTTAAAAGGGCATTGAATATATCTAAAATATAAACATTCCAAACGATTTGACGTTCGTGTTCATCCTTTTGCCAATTATTACTATTTCCAAGCTTATCACAATTCTGTGATAGCACTGAAATCAAATTCCATGATTCTTGATCATTATTCTGATTAAATAAGTAAAATGTCAACAAGCACAAACTCTTGAAACTTTCTATATCTTTCATTCCTATGTAATTAGTAAGGATGTGACTTTTACAATATTTTTCCAAACTTTTCTGTTCGTTCATGTCCAAATCTGAGTATTTCAATGAACATATTATAGTACCATATATGGTAGGTAAAGGTGAAGAATTCCGAGAATTAATCAATGGAAAGGAATTCATGGGATTCAATATTGGGAACAAGTTATGTATGTACTTGAAGTATACTTGTAGTAATTGCTTTAAAGTATTTTCATTAGGCAATTGGTTATTATTATTATGGTATCCATTGTTTAAATCTTTAAGTTTCTGTTCTAAAATTTCAATCCTCGATTCAAGATACGTCAATTGTTGTACACTACCACTTGATTCTAACTTCAGTAATCGCTCTAGTATACTAGAATGACTATTGTTAAGGGTCTGTAGTTTTTCTAATACATTTTTGCCATACCCTGCTTTCAAACCTGGCTTTTTAAGATAACTATAAGTACAGTCAATTTTATGATTTATGCAGTAGGCACAAGGTTTTTGTTTATCACATTTGATACGTTTTTGTTTACAAACATCACAACTTGTCGCTAGTTTAAGCTCCATTTGATTTTAACATGATTTTAAGAATTTACTTTAGTTATAAATCATTATCCCCCATCATTTTAATTTACAAATCGGTCGCATCTTTATTTGATATTTCTCGGGTTTTTTACGGGGAATTTGTTAATGATTATACGAGAGGCTTATCTACCCATTTTTGTTAACAGTTACGATTTTATTTTACTCATAAGAGTTTAACAGTTTTTTTTTACATGCCTGTGCATAATCAGTACATCCTTTCAACCTAATTTGAAATTTCTTGAACTTTTTGAGTCCATTTTCTTGTCTATAAACATAATTGTATTCAAGCTGGGATTCCAAGAAACCCATTGTTTAGTGATATCAAGTTACACTCCTGAGTAAGAGTTTCAGTAGCAAACTAGTTCGATTCGAGAATGGGAATATTTGGTATTGGAGAATACATAATCCAATTCTGCCTTTATTTGGACTAAGTTCCCACATTTTCACACACGGTAGTTCCATTATTCCAGTACAACATCTAAATACTCCAATTTTGATTTACAAAGTATGGGTGTATACAGCTTCACCTGTTTGTAAACTGGTACAGAACCCTCTCAATAAAAGGATTATGGATAATAGAAATGTTATCGAAATAGCCTCAAGTTCAGTATAAATAAATTGAACAGGGTTGTTCTAAAGGATTCAAGATCTTTAGTTACCAATTCCGAAAATCATTTCAAGCCAAAGCAATCATTGACAACATTCCATAGTTTGAACTGCTATCTATTCTAAAGTGGTCTATACAGATAGCACTTATAAGTTCACCTGATAGGTCAAATATACCCCCTATATAGTAAGAGATGATTCTTTTATATTACACAAGTAGTCCATATGTGTACATATCACTATAGACCTCAATTGCTAAGTATAGCTACAACCACGTGATTTGCAAAACATAATTCCGTGATATCTATCAATTCCCCAAGGAGTAAGTCCGAGTTCCGTGGCCCGTTGAAAAGTTGCAAACCCTCGAAATATACCACCCAGTTCGTCTGGATTAAAGTACCAAAGCTGGGAAATTCATAGGTCCGATTTCCGTTTCCGTTAGCATATAAATATGTCGAATATTATCCAAGAAGTTAGACAATGTCCAAAATTTCCCTCCCACAAAAGGGTTATGGGTCCATGAGTTTAACTTGGGTTCCAAAACCAAAAGCAATTTCTCAATCAGTTGAAATCTTAAAATATATTCAAAAAAAACATGAAGTTAACCTCTATAATGGAGGTGCTCTTTACCAAACTGATCTGAATATTAGTAATTTGAAGTTGTTCACAGAATTCTTTAAAGCAGTTCCAAACAAAGAGACAGTATTGACTTATAAAATTGGTATTGATCCCAATACGCATATTCCCACCAGTAAACCTGAGTTTCTTAATGAAGAGATTAAAGCTATCAACAAAGCATTCAAGGACTTAGAAATCAGACCTGAAGTAATTGTAATTATTGGCAGAATCGACAAAACTATTCCTATCGAAGATACAGTGAAATATTTATATGAAAATCATGTCAAAAAGGGAACAATTGATGGTATTGGTCTTAGTGAATGTAGTGCAGAAACTCTCACCAAGGCAGCTAATGCTGTTCCAATTTCGGTATTAGAGCTTGAATTTTCAATGATTTATCAACACCTTCTTGAATTGAGAATTTTAAAAGCCGCTAGTAAGTTCGAAATTCCAATTCTTTGCTATTCACCACTTGCTAAAGGGTTATTAACCGAAGCTGCTCTTGATCCAACTTTCCTTAATTTTTCGTCTTATGATGCAAGAACTTTGTTTGCCTTTGATCGATTCCAACCTGAACATTTTGAGAAGAATTTGAATTTGGTTAAGAAATTAGCTGATTTCGCCCATTCTAAAGGTAGCACTCTACAGCAATTAGCTATTGGATATATTCATGCTGTTTCCGGATCTAAAGATTTTGAAGGTATTCCTAAAGTTACTCAATTGATTCCTCTTTCAAGTGGAACTACTAATGAAAAAATCGATCTGAACTATAATTGGTTAGAAATAAGTAATGACGAGTTGAAAGCCCTTCAAAAAATTATTAATGAGTTCGAAGTCCTGGGTAAAAGATATAACGATTTCTTAGATAGTACATTAAATGCATGAGCTGATTAGGGGTTTATAGCATTCTGGTGAATTGATTAGTTAATGTATTTTCTCTATAAAACATCCAATGACTTTTCTAGGAAAATGTGACTAATGAACAGCGGACTAGTGATTATAAAAGAAAGAGCTGCTATTAAGAGAATCTCTAGATATTTATAATATGATGACATCGTTACAACTTGTCTATGCTTAGCTTTTTTGGCTGATATTCATGAAAATCCAACTTTTGTTTCATTGATACTGTTTTTACATAATTATCATACAGTATTGGCTGCCACACAAGCATGACTAATTTAAGAATTTTCCTGATAGGAACTTCCAATTCGATCATGGTAAACTGGAAATTAACCCCCGATAGACTCAACTGTCAATTTACTGCCCTGGCATGTACAATTCATTTGAAATCTCTGGACAATCTTTCAGGAAGACAAACGGCTACCAATCATGTTGATAAGTGTGATATCGGGTGTTGATTACTCTTTTGGTAAACCGGACACAATCCAAGGGTCCACCTGGCATGTCGGTTTCCTTCCTTCTTCATTTTATCGGTGTGCCAGAAATTACCAGTCAATTTAGTAGAAATTTCGTTTAAAAATGAATAAGGGTGTAAGATCATCAATCATCAATGTGCAAGGCGTCACCTGTGCTGTTTACTCATGAAAGAACCTGTCTTTTCCAAAATAACAAGTTTCGTAGTCAAATTCGTAAATATTCAACTTGGAGCTTAGTACTGAAGGACCCCGATATGATCGTATATGATACCCCTAGTATTATGACACCCCAGTTAAGGATGAAAAAGCGATGTTAACGTGAAGCTTAAGTTGGTGGGATGTGTAGACTCCAACTTTGTAAAGATATGAAGTAATAATATGCAATAAGCAAGACAAAATCACTCATTGGTTGTCATAAATCCAATAAATCATAATTTCTGGTAATTCATCGCAAGAATAACAATAAAATCGACTGCATTTACGAGGTATAATTCCAGTGATCACGTATAAGTGCTGCGATTACGGTTATAAAAACTAATAGTTACAAGTAGCCATAAATGAATTTGGCCCCTCATGTATTTTAAGGTAGCTCATGATGAATTGAATATCGGTCTTCAAACTGTATGTCTATAAACAATCTACTAGAAGAGCATTTATTTTTCCGGATAACATCCTCACCGCTTTATCAAATTATCAGAACTTGTGCGATCAATGCTACCAAAGAAAATATGGGAGAAAACAAATTAAGGATTTGATAAGCAATTATATTTTCACTAATAAATGTTGTGCAACCTGGTAAATAAACTTGAAAGAGTGCTATATTCTACCAGGTGTAAGTGATTGAGGCTCCAACGTTTGGACCATGGGCTTAACATAGTTATATTCTGTATTTTCCAGGCCCTGATATCAAAAAGGAGTTTGAGCGATAGTTTATCTAATCTCGAGCAGTCGAGCTTTTTTAAGAAGTGTATCAGAAAAGAATCAATCTTCCTCTAGCTCATGGAAAGCCATATATAGTTAAATTTGAGTTGCTCATTAGTAAAGTTATGAAATTTTATATACTATATACCGGTGGCCACATAAGTATGAGAATTTAGAAAGTAACTCCATGTTCTTTGTCTCCTTAGTCTTGTATTGGATAGATATGGAATTCAATGTTTAATAATCTTTCAACAAATATGACTGAGCCAATCCCAAAACGGTAATAAAAGAAAGCAACCACCAAAACAAAGTCAGTAAGTCCATGTTATCAAAAGCCGACATTAGCCAGCCCCATACCAAAGGTGCAAATATACTTGCGAAACTTGAAACACTTAAAGCATACCCATGTACCACAGCTCTATGTTGAGGTTCTGTAGCTCTGTGAATCAAAAGAATAATTTGAGAGAATCCAATAATTGCTCCTAAATCCTTGGCTATGATATTAGCAAATATTAACAAATAATGAACAATGTTAGGCATTGATGCATTATATTCTGGTAGGGTGAAAATGATTTCAGGCAACAAGAAGTAACATACTGGGAAAATAAACAAAGCAATCCTATAAGTCTTCAACGAATCGTATTTTTTGATCAAATAGGGCAACACGAAGAGAACCATTAAAACTCCAGCAAACCCATTTGTGGACAAGATGTTCCCGATCTTGTGTTCATCGAAACCAAATCCACCTTTGACACGGAATGGAAAACTCAAATGCTCTGGTTCTATTTTAGCTCCCAATAGGATAGGCAAAAATTCCCCATAAACCATAATATGCAGAAGAAATATAAAGTGGCTTATAATTGTGTTGATAACGTTGGAAGTTAGAGGCTTACTTTGCAAATGTAATTCTTCCTCGTGGTCTGACTTGTTGAAATTTTCCAACTCGACTTCAGTATTTTCAGTTTCCAGACTTTGAACCAAACTTTCAATTTCATCGTCATCTACAATAGCGTACTTAGGCACTGTCCACACCCTGTCTGGAATGACGAAACCGAGCTTTCTTCTAATTTTGTCACCTAACTCGAGTCCCCTATCTCTTGATGTCTTTTTCTTCTGACTAGTTTCCTCCAAAAACAAGAACAACACAATAGCTGCAAAAACAAGTATACTAGCAGCAACGATATTAGGAAGGGCAAATGGGTAAGTCTTGAGCAATTGGGGAGTTCGTTTGAAAAGAAGATGGCTATTACCATCCAGCTGTTTCCAACTTGCACCGTCCTCGGTTGCAGCTCCATTTGAATTTGAATCACCACCGCTGGCTGCATCATGATGCCAAGGACTTGGAGTCTTCAATTTAGCTCCGATAAAGGGTCCAACGATACTTCCAAGATTCCAAACTAAAGGAAATGTTGCAAAAGATATAAAGTGGTGCTTTCTTTCTGGTGCTACTTCACCCAAAACCGTTCTTGTGATGGCCATATTAGCGTTAGACAAACCACCAATAACTTTTGAAATGATAGCAGTGGTGAAATTTGGACTGAAACCATAGATCAACAAGGCAATAGCATTACCTATAAGCCCTATTATCAATACCGTCTTTCTTCCCCAAACATCTGCTCTCCTGGTCCAAAATATATTAGAAACCGTCTTGCTAGCACCGTAAGCAGCTATTAAGTACCCATTCAAAGTAAAAAGGTAACTTTCAGAAGGGGCTATGTGGAACTTTCGAAGCATATGGATCTGATAAGGGAATATCTGTGTATATGCTAGTGACTCAGCGAATCTCATGACACATACAATAGCTATTTGATAGAAGGGAAACCCTTCAAAAGACAAGCCTGAATTCATAGAAAGAGTTAAAATTCAGAGTAGGGGATTTTCAAGCATTCAAATGAAACCATTTCAAGCCATCGGAAGTCCCAATGTCTAATAGGTTTATGTAAGAGTGCTTGATTGTGAGGATATGCATTTTATTATTTTAGAAAGTACGATATTGCCGGTTGCCGGAAATGGCAAAGAACCAATTGGAACCAAGAGAGCATTAGTAATATTTGGATCGCCTGATGGAGACATCCGTAAGAAATAATTGCATCAATATCGGTCATAAGATTGGCAGAAATACACATACAAAAAAGAAGGATTTAGGTATAAATAAGCGACCCGGAAACCCAAGCTTGATTACCGAACATCTTAAAATTTCTGGGCCATGTCATCTTCTGAAAAAACCCCAGTTTAGTTGAAAGTACTGCATTCAACTAAAGCAAACTTCATGAATTGAATTCTTGGCACGTTATGGTATACAGGATGCTATACATCGGCTTTATCGACAATGTTTACGAAGATTATAGACCCGGGTTTGTTGCAATGTGTAATTTGTTCGTTTTAATATACGCCTTGTTCTAATTTACCGATAATTCCAAGTACCCCATTTGCGTAATGTAAGAGGCTTGCTAAATTACCATACTAACCTTGGAAAGCTAAGCAAGATATTCGAGGCGGCGTTGTGTAGGAAGGAATTAGCCAATGAAGATAATTTTGAGACGCATCGCTTGAAATACCAGCAACTTTATGCGAGACGGTTAATAATTTTTTCCGTCATATAGACAATAATATGTGAGTAATACGCAGTCCTGTTCCATAGACATGTGCGAAGAGTTGATAATTCCGTTATACAAGCTGATCTTTTAGATAAAAACAAACTGCGTACATTAGCGGCATACAAGGCCCTACGAACTAAAGACTATAACTCATGATCTTACAATCTAAATAAGAATAGCAGCAGCAGCAAGAGCAGCTGCACCAAGACCAACAGCGTTTTGAACACCCTTACCTTCGTATGAAGAGACGACAGGTGATGTTTCAGCAGCAGATGAAGCTTCAGCAGCAGCAGTAGTAGCAGCAGCTGAAGTTTCAGCGGCAGTAGTTGCGGCAGCTGAAGTCTCAGCAGCGGCAGTAGCAGCAGCAGCGGATGAAGTTTCAGCAGGAGCAGCAACAGCAGCAGCAGATGAGGTTTCAGCAGCAGCAGCAGCAGTAGCAGTAGATGATGCACCAATGGTGTAGGCAACAACACCGGTTGCACCTTCGTATTGAGCAGCATAGGCGTTTTCAACACCAATGGTAGAAGTGATAACCTTGGTGAATTCAGCACCATTTCTGGAAATAAAAAGGGAGAAGGTAGTCAAAGTTTCAGCATTGACAACAGCAGTTAAAACAGCGAGTGTGGTGGCGGTAGTGAATCTCATAATTATCTAAAAAATCAATAGTGAGGAAAAAGATAAGAGCCAAGACCCCTCAATATATACCTGAAGTAAATTTTTACGGCCCTCCTATTATGGGCTTACGAAATTCATCCAAAAAGAGAAATTTAAACTTGCGATTGTTATGGTGGGAAAAGAGCCACTCACGTCTCAAGCAGCAAATCTAAATACGGAATTGACCTTTGTTTTCCACCTAACACGGAAGTTGTCGCTGCAGCTTGCATGCATAATTACCCGAAATGCTTTAGGTCAAGTGCGGAATACCCAAAATGCTTAACAAGAAGGATTTGCATAGGCTGGAGTGACTTCAATGTTTTTATTTTTTATTTCATACCGACTATCCAGTCGTTTGGCAATGAAGTATTTTTTTTATGTGTTATTATCCGGAAGTGGATGGTGACCGTTTAGAGATTCACCATTTATTTTGAAAGTACTTACTTGAAATAGACGTCAGCTCTTGATTCTTAGTATAATGTAAATTAATTCTAAATAGTAACTATACGCTAACTAAGACATGTTGTAAATAACACCCAATGCAAGGGCAAAAAGTGTAGCAAATCCCAATGGGGTGGAAGTAGATCCAGCAGAGTCTGAAGATTTTGAAGAACTATCATCATCATCGTCATCATCAGAAGAACCTGTAGTGGTGGCGGAACTAGAAGATTCATCATCATTGTCTGCTTCTGGTGTGTCAATAGACTCAAATTGGGAGTAGACTGAATCAGAAGAAGTAATGGTGTTAGGAATATGGCCAATGGTGGAAAACGATTGAGTGGTGGATGCTTCATCTGGAGCATAATAAAGATAACGGGTACCATTGGAAAAAACTGAATTAAGGGAAGTACTAAAGTTAGCAAACCCAGATTCATAGGTATAGGCTGGACCAAAGTAAAGGTAGTAGGATTCATTGGCCTCTTGTTCCACAAGATAATAATCCAACGTATTATTGTAATAGAACAAATGGGTACTAAGGGTAAAAGGAGCAGTGTCTTTGGTAGAATTGACTGTGACAACTCCATCACTGTTAATAGTGAAATACTTTGGTTTTTCGAATGAGTCGTCAGAACTAGCGGTAATTTCGTAGTACCCTTGATCAGTTATAGCACCTGTGAAATTGTAACAAGTAGTACAGTCATCACCATAAAGACCTACAACCCCGGCTTCATTGTATTGGAGTGGTGCAAAAATATCCAAAGGGAACTGTCCATTGTGGCAGTTGGAATAAAGGATGAATTCAGCAGAATCAGCGACAGCGTAAGCAATGGCTCCAGCATAAGCAATAAATTTAGAAACTGATAACATTTTGATTATTTGAATATTTTTCTTGTTAACGCCGGTGATATATATATTAATTGTAATTTACCCGACTTGGCAAATATATCGGTTGAAAATTGAAAAAAAAGAAAAGGTTGCAATTAGCTGATTTTTTAGATAAGCCATTGATGAAAAAATAAATAATAAAATATTTACTACACCATGCATATCTTTTCCGATTGGCTCTTACACTTTGAGGCAAACAAAATGTGCATGAGGCAACCCCGATATGGTGTTGCCCAGAAATACTCACTTCAAGGGTAACAAGGCATGATTTCCGAATGATCTATTGAAAATAATTAAGGTTTCTTAAATAGGTTATATAAGTGCTTACATATCCGACATCTCAAACTCTAACAAACATGCGTTTTACCATTCTTCTCGCTTCATTGGTGCTGATTTCATATTCCCAGCCAGTAGTAGAAGGCTTAAAATTACAGAAAAGAGTTGCTTCCACTACCACTTTGACAGATAATGTTTGGACTACAACTACTGGATCAGTTGAGACCACCATTACACCCTTTGCTTTTGATGGAGTGACTATCCTGGCTTCCCCAGTGGGAACAGATGGTGATGCAACTACCCCCTGGGTTTCCCTTGATAGTTCGGGGATCCCTTATGCAGTTACTCCCTCAGTGTCTGGTAGTTCTGTTATCTCAGCATCACCAACACCTACTAATTCCTTGTATCCTTCTGTACTTGCAGCACCTCCAGTTAAAAGATGTTGGGGGGATGGGGAAGCCGCTTACACCAACCCATTCTGCATTGCTAATAAGACAGAATTTGTGATAGGAGAAACATACTGGATCACTTGGAATCCACTTTACTGGAATCCATACGAACTGGAAAGCTCCACTGATGTGCAAAAAGTACGGTTCAAATTCTACGATATCTACGATAGTGATACTGCTTTGATAACCTCAGATTGGATCGAAAATGATCTTGGATACTATTACTGGACTGCATCTGAGGATGCCTTTGGATCCAACAACGGAGGGTGGGTTCAAATATACATGGATCCTTTAGTTGAGGACAATACCACTTCTACAAAGCAAGATCCAGTTGCAGGACCGTTCGTGAAAGTTATAAAGTCAACTAAAGATTCACAAACTACCATCTCAAGAGTACCTTCCGATAACCTTGATGACGATGGAACTAGTTCCTCATCTTCTACCAGTGCTGCCTCCAGCGCCACTAGTAGTGCTAGTAGCAGCGACAGTTCCAGCTCAACTAAAAAAAGTTCTAACAAGGCTAAGATTATTGCCCCTGCTGTGGTCGTCCCAATTGTAGTTATATCTATCATTGCTGCCGTTGTGTTTGGCTATCTTTTGAAAAAGAGAAAAAATCACGTAAATCCTACAAATTCCATTAAGTTGCAGTGGTTCAAGAGAAGCAAGGGATATGTGTCCTCCAGGGAGCATAGAGTGAAGGAAGAAAATGCCAGTGACGATGTTGCCTCTGAGGGTGACACAACTGTAGATGTTAAAGCACATTCGTGATAAAATATGAGGAGAGAATAGGAATCTTCCAGTTAGCGATACATTAATTTTTAATCCAATGTTATTTGATGCAGTAGTTTGAAAGTTTATCTAAAACAATGCTGATCCATAATCAAGGGAGGTAAAGATTGGAATTAGTAAATGTAGTGTATTTATCATTATTCAATTAATATGTCATCTTACTTTATCGGCATTTCAATTTCTGATTTTCTTTCTCTTGAACAATGAAAGCCCCAACGGTGAAAGCTGCTGTAACTTTGCGTTATCTATTGATGAAGAATATTCAATTTCAGAGTAAGCTTCAAGTAGTGAACTGTTAATTAATCCCCAAGAATCTGTTAACTTGAAATATCCAACACAAAATCCTGCACAAAGAGTGTAATCTACCAGAGACTCCCAGATCTGAAATTTCAGAGCAATATCCATCAACAGAGAGTTCTGAATAGTTTATTGGTTTAAACTTGATGAATATTTCAAGGTAGGAGCGAATCATCGAAAAGGCAATACCGCACTAGGCCGTTTGCAGGAAAAATTCTTAAGCATCATCAGCGGGATTGGATACTCGTAAATTACGAGATCGCATACAAGACTTCTTCGATAACGGAAGTGGACGGCCGCGGCACCCTTTTTTTCAGGAATTTGCAACTAAGTCTTCTGGAATATCTCCCTCTGATCTCCTTATATGATTAGAGGGGGTCTATAAGTAGTGAGACAGATTTAGGCAAGGAATTTATGAAATCAACAAAAAGATATAATGATGCTTATATTAATGTAATTATTTCGCATCTCAGAATGGATGTGATACTAGTAACAACATTCTATTTCTCTTCAAATTAATATCATCTTCACTACTTTACTGAATAAATTCTCTTGAATCATTAAAGTACCAATACACTATACTCGTAAAGCATTCACTAAACTCTCATTCGGCAATATTGGGAAAATAATGAGAATTATGTCAAGACAAAAAAAAAGGAACAACCCGAATAAGATGATTCCGTTCAAAAATTACATTGAAAAGGTCCTATAAATACATTAGTGAAATAACATGAGTCTCCTAATTTATTTGGAGTATCCAACTCTGATAAAACAAAGTCTGGTACATCATCTATATTGCTAGAGGGCCAGCAATCATTATGGAGTACTTGCCCAGTAGTCCTACAGCTGATGACCATTATTATGAAACATACTGCCAAATTAGATTATCAGGAGAGAAAGGTATCATTCATGGAGACATTAAGGACAGCATTGTTATGAATAAAGAAGAAAAGCCGGTATTGATAGATTACAAGGATAAACAAAAGGATCAAAATGATTCTTAAAGCATTCGGGCCATGAGGGGAAATAGATCACTGAAAGTTGACAACATCGTAAAAAAAAAAGACAAAGAGGGAACCTCAGTTTGACTGTGCAAATTTGTGTGGTCTAGAAGGTGATGTGGGATATTTTTAAAAGTGCGTGCACAGAGCACCTCTATGCAGCCCTTGGTATGTTTGAAAAAACCTTGCAGCGATTTTTGATAAAAGGGTGACAATAATAGGATTGCAAATAGAGAGATACAAGAAAACCCCTTTATAAGAATCAAGTTGATTAGTTGTCCTACTTTGGGGCCTGTCTGAGCAGTCTACATTCAAGTGAATGTTGAGCTAAGGTTTATTGAAAATGGCTAAAAACCCACTAGCTAGCCTGGTTAAACACTCAACTTAGCTAAACACTTGTCGGGACAGAATTGGAGATGGTAGTAGTCGATAGTCAGTCTAACAAACGTAAATAATTTTAAACTATTTAGTGACGAAAACGGATTAGAGAGTAGAAACTAATAAATTTCAACTCCTCCAAAGGCAGGAAATTCGTAGATCCATGTATCATAAGAGGCTTGGTCGAAGACACAATCGAAATCGGACACATTACCGTTCCATAATGGACGATATGGCCACTTACAAAGTAATTGTTCTTCACCAGCGTAATCACCAGAGCTAACGGTGGCATTGAGACCTGTTGGTTTATTACCGTTTTCTACCCAGTCAATGATGATTTCCATATTGCCTTGAGGATACGGACCTGGTTGTAAACTGTTAGCAGCGCAATGAGCAGCACCTGGAATTAAATACAATTGATACCAATCGTCAAGATCATCAAGGGTATCATTTGAAAGACCTGAATCATTGTACATGACTTTCTTAACTGATTGCCAGTAATGAACTGAAGAAGCAGCAGGAATTGATGGATCGGATTCACCGTGGTAATGTATCAATTTACCACCGGATTCTTTGAATTTGGTTAAATCTGGAACCGTAGTTTGTAATGAATCGAGATATCTGTAGTAAGCAATCTTCATCCAGTCGACTAAGGTATCATATGTGGTGTTTTCAAGAGTAGACAAGTTATCTTCATCAAGTAATTGAATGAAATGAGTGACAAATTCACCCCCACCTGAGGTGATTTCAAGTTCCCACTCATCAGTTTCGTTGTTATAACTGGTACCGGCATCACTGAGTTCAGAACCAATTTGCCATGATAAGTAAGCTCTTTGACCCTTGGAGTCATGAAGACCATCATAAATGGCTTGAGCAACTGCTACACCTTGTTCGGAAACAGTACCGTTCTGTTCTGGGTTCATATTTGTTGTAGAAAATTGATCTCTCTTGGAGAATCCTAAACCAAGTGAGGTGGATTCTGAAGCAGCACAGTAGTATGGTTCACCAATAAGTGATGACAAGTTGAAGTTCAACATACATAAATCGGTTCTACCAATAACTCCATCAACTCTTCCATCGAGACCATCGCAAGCTGCAATTGTAGCATTGATAATTTTATCTAATTCACAAGGTGGAGGGTAATAATCTTGTTGGTATTCGACTTCTGATGAGAAAACATGATTGACTTGTTGTTGAGCATATCTGAAAGCCGGAGCTCCAGTAATTACACCATCGTAGAGGTCACCGTATCGTTGGATCTGAGACATACCTTCTCTTCCACCATCCGAACAACCTTCATAATAAGTGTAAAGTCTGGTATCATTCATTCCATATAAAGCCTTGGTGAGAGGTTGAGCAATTTTGGTCATTTCTCCTAACGCTTGATAAGAAAACATGTAAGTGGCATCCCAGTTGATGGTACCGTTTCCTAAAAGATTTTTTTCGTCATAAGAATAATTGAAAGCATCGTAACCGGCATCAGTAGCAGCTCCAACAGCACCATATTCAAGACCACCGGTACTTGAAGAACTTAAAGAGTATCCACCACCACCAGCTACGTAATAACGGTTGGCGAAGTCTTCTGGGTATGGGAATGCAAAGTTGATATTGACTTCGTTGTCAGTACCGGTATGAATATAAGTCAAAGTCGCATTACAATAGCTGTATGACGATGACGTGCCACTACTGCCTGTTTGAGCTGTGGAGCTTGAACTGGAACTCATACTTCCATTAACAGCATTTACCACAACTGAATCTTGGAGAATTTGAATTCCTAAGATTGTGCCATTTGCAGGCAAAGCTGCTTGGATGGCTTCAACATTACAAAAGTCGTCGTTGTCTCTGATACCTAAATTTGTCACAGGGCTTGCGACAATTGAGTTAAGGAAATAAACAACGCTAAATAAGAACCCTGCTGATAACATATTTCAATGATAGAAAGTTTTAAGATGCTAGAATCATGGTTTTTATAACAATATGTCAGATTCAGATTACTGGGGGCTGAGCTCAAACTCGGTACCTAGGATTAATGTACTTTCCTAATACGGCTATCCTCGCAGTTTGAGCCTATCACAATTTCATCCGTTAATTGTTTGCATATTAACATTATGGGCAGTGCACTGAAACGGCAATAAAATGCGCCAATGGCGGAAAACTTAAGTAATTCCCTAAGATGGTTCCAAATGTCTCTCTGACGACTCTAAGTAGCATTCTGATGCAGCTCTCCGGTACAAGTGATGGTTAACTGATTAAGATTTTTGAGGGGCTCATTTCTATGTATTTAATATGTGCTACAGCAATATTTTCTTCAGATGATTGCTATTACAAAAAAGATGGGGTTCACTCGAGAATGAAAGCTTGCTGTGTGAAGTCTGATAATTCATCAATAATAAGTGTGTCACAATGAAAGAGTCTCAATGTTAGTGAAATGAGCCCCACAAAAGAAGTTAAATTCGGAAATATAAAAGAAAATGACAAATAATGTCGCTACCACATTGCACCGTAGTAACCCCACTTGTAGTTCAATCATTGCTACAGCGGATTTGGTCAACGGTTCTTCTACTGCTTAGACCAGTTTGCCGTCATTTTTTTCCAATTTTGTACCGGCCTTCCTTCAAAGCCTTGGATGAGCCGGGATGACGGTCTCTGAGACATCGATATCGCAAGTATTAAGAAGCAATATCAGTATGAAGAGATTGTAATGTCGTTCTCAGATAATGAAAGAAAGTTCACAACAAGTATAGTAACCTGGTAAATGTCAATGAATTGAACTGAAAAGCGGTTATAACCCTTTCTTTAAGACCGATATCGTGGTTGAAAGCACCTTTGCCCTATTGTGATTTTGTGGCTGCAAAAAGTCGCACGACAATTGCCTTTGGAGGTAGGCATTACATCAGTAAGAGGCCCCCATTAACAGAAATTCGTAGAGGCAGTTTCAGCTTTTTCCTCAAATATGTCACCACACTGCTATTCCTCCCAAATGCAATAGTCTCAGGACACAATATGTATACTGATTTACCTCCACAGCTAATTGCAAGACTTGAACCATCCTTCAGGGTATTGCGTGTAATTCTGCACAAATTCAAATATAATCAAAAACTTGCTCATATCACGTAGAATGTTTACTAGGTATGGAATTTCAAGAAAAGAACTACAGCAGCTATATAACGGAGTGCCGTTTGTGTAATAAGCGAGATTCACGAACATTGAAAAATTATTTGATCGAGACACGTATCGATTAATACTCAGAATACACGCACAACTAAGTCTAAAACATGTAATAAAACCTATAAAGGACGAATGAAAAATATTATACAAAACTATCGAAAAGATATAGATGCATTTATCTTTGATAGAACACAAACTCAAGAAAATTCTTATCAAGACATGCAGATGAATGATGCTAAGACAAGGAATAAAGGTGATACAAGTTTAACAGCAGTTCCTTCGTAATCTGAAATACTAACAGGTTTAAAACCATTTACTGTAGGACTAGGACCATTATTGGAATTTCCTTCCGAACCACCATGTGAAAAGCTAACAGGTTCGTCTGGTTTGTTTGGAGCTATAGTCCTTATAGTAGTGGAAGGTGCTCCTCCATTAGGAGTAGTTACAATAGTAGTTGTATATGGAGATGGAGTAACATTTGATTCTCCTGGTTGATTTGGAATAAATGTACTGGTATAATTATATGTAGTAGGAGGTTCAGGTCCACTTGGAGCAACAGGGGTTACAATTGCAGTAGTATGAGGTGAGTTGTTGAATGTTGGTGGTGTTGAATGTCCATCTTGAGGGCTTGGTGAAGATGTGGAAACGATAACAACGACACAATCAGTTCTTGCACTGTCACAGGTAATGTAACTAGTTGGTGGATCTGATGATTTCGGTGAAGGAGTGGAAGTTGTGAAGATTTCGCTTGGTATGTTTACTGTCGATGTAAATGATTCACTTGATGATAATAAATCACTTGATGATAATGATTCACTTGATGATGATGGCACACTAGATGATGATGGTGTACTAGTTGAGAGAAGTTCGCCAGTCGATTCACTTAATGATAATGATTCACTTGATGATAATGATTCACTTGATGATGATGGTGTACTAGTTGAGAGAAGTTCGCCAGTCGATTCACTTGATGATAATGATTCACTTGATGATGATGGCACACTAGATGATGATGGCAGACTCGATGATAATGATTCACTTGATGATAATGATTCACTTGATGATAATGATTCACTTGATGATAATGATTCACTTGATGATAATGATTCACTTGATGATAATGATTCACTTGATGATGATGGCACACTAGATGATGATGGTGTACTAGTTGAGAGAAGTTCGCCAGTCGATTCACTTGATGATAATGATTCACTTGATGATAATGATTCACTTGATGATGATGGCACACTAGATGATGATGG
This sequence comes from Yamadazyma michaelii, assembly GCA_030572395.1. NCBI lineage: Eukaryota > Fungi > Ascomycota > Pichiomycetes > Serinales > Debaryomycetaceae > Yamadazyma > Yamadazyma michaelii. The sequence goes on from JAJLZU010000022.1 coordinate 25,008, forward strand.
CAGACTCGATGATAATGATTCACTTGATGATAATGATTCACTTGATGGCAGGGATTCACTTGATGGCAGGGATTCACTTGATGGCAGGGATTCACTTGATGGCAGGGATTCACTTGATGGCAGGGATTCACTTGATGGCAGGGATTCACTTGATGGCAGGGATTCACTTGATGGCAGGGATTCACTTGATGGCAGGGATTCACTTGATGGCAGGGATTCACTTGATGTCAGGGATTCACTTGATGGCAGGGATTCACTTGATGGCAGGGATTCACTTGATGGCAGGGATTCACTTGATGGCAGGGATTCACTTGTGGTAGTTGTTTCGGAGGACGTGGCGAAGGTGGTAGTTGTGCATAAATTGTCGTTGGTACTTGGTGAGTGATACCAAGGAACGTCTGAGGAATGCAGGCTTCCATCGGGATATACCACAGATAAATACAAATGGGCTTCACCTGGGTTGTTGTAGAAAAACATCTTCATAGGATAGCATAAACCACTTACAAAATAATATGAAAATGTTTGAGTTATTTCTCCCAGTCCATAACTAAGATCGCTTCCTAAGTCCATTTTGGCAGAGTTGATACAACAATCAACTTCGTCACTAGCTGTTTTAATATTCGATGCCATAAAATCATCCGCTGAAATCTTAAAGGTGTGTATACCAGTTTGTTGCGGGCATATATAACCTGAATACCTCAAGGCAAAGTTACCGCTTGTAACGTATACGTTGTAAACAGGATAAACCGTAGCTTCTGGAACATCAAAATCTTGATCCACTATCCCATAGATAGTTTTATCAGGTTCATCATCGTCAAGTATCGAAAGATAGTCTTTAAGTGTTTGCAAGGTACTGTTCTGCAAGTCATTACCAATGCCAAGCTCAGTTCTGGTGTCTGTGTTATTGTAAATGTCGACACGAAGTCCTCGACTGAATTCAGATGGCATACAATTGGCCTCCACAAGGTTTGGAATCCAGGCTAAAATCGCAATTAAATAATAAAATAACATGATGTGTATAATATTGGAAAAAGGCCATATTCCCACTTTATATACTTTGCAGCAATCACCTTC
>JAJLZU010000023.1:0-25357 GCA_030572395.1 Yamadazyma michaelii
TCCTTCTTGAAATTGGAACTGTATTTGAATTAACAATTGAATAATTGACAATAGGCATGGAAAGAAAAAATTGGATCAATTTAGGGTTTGATAGAAGGGGGAGTTTTCGCTGCAATATATTTTCACAAGTCTGAATGTTGTACCGGGAATCGTTATCTCCTGATGAAGCCAACAAGTTTACAAATTGAATGTATCCTAAGGGGAAATTATTCGGGAATATCAGTGTATAATCTAAGTATTCATATTCTTCCCCGAGATGATTGACTTTATCGTCAATGAATTCAAGTATTCGTCTACTGATTGCAGGATCAGTCGAAGCCATTAAACTGCTGGTGATTGCCTTTTCTATAACAGGTAACAGGTAACAGGTGCAGCTGCGCGCTTGATGAAATGATAAAAGATCGGACCTTAGCACGACTGAATTTGAAGTAATTATAATACTTGGCTTAACCAATGTATATCACTCTTCAATAAGCTGTCCAATACCAAACAGGACAAGGAAATTGAAATAGGTAATATATATATATATATATATTATTCAATATTTAGGAATTAAGTTAATTTTTTCAAAAACTTGGAAGAATTGAACTCTTTATATACTTTTCTAATTATCTCTACATTTCATAGAATTACTCGATTCGTAGGTTTCAATGGATTTTTGCTTGTTTCATATATCCCTTTGTAAGCTTAATCTGGTAAATTTTTCGCAAAAATGTTACCACAATTTTGTTTCATAATTTCTTTTCTGAAACAATCTGACGCATTTCAGTAATAACAGTTAGGGGTGTTCGCGGTCTAGACAAATCAAGTAAAATATTTTTTTGAGAAAACAAATTATGAAACAAATTTGTGGTAACATTTTACTAAAATATTACCTAAATAGGATTGCAAAGGGATACCTGAAACAAACAAAAATCTATTGCAACATCCTAATCGAGTAATTTAATGAAACAGATCATTCATACATAAAAGTGTAAAGCTGTTACCAACCGCGCGTAAACCCCTTTACTATAGAATTACACTATAATTTAGTCATCTTAAAGTTTCTTGCCATGGACGAACCCATAAAGCTTGTCCAAACCATAATTATAGCGGTTCAATCGCCACGCTTTGTTGCAATTTATGCTTTTTTAAAACGTGCTCTGAGTCAGTAATCTACATACTAACGATTTAGATAATATGCAAAGCTTGACATACTAGGTTGCTGACTACATCTGATAGTATGTAGTTCAAATACACATAAAAGTCAAAAAGAAGAATTAGAGAACTACCCTAGGAAAATTTTCTATTTCAATTTTAGCTTTTCATAGCTAGAACATTTTTCCATAAAGTGCCCCCCTTCTATCGCTCATTTGATTGGTATATACTACATTTTTATCCAAATCTATCTTATCTAAATAGCCAACACATAACTGAGTATATAGGTTAATAGTTGTCGTGCTCAACCATATGTAAAATATACTTCGCTCCCAACTTGAATTCTTCTAATGTGATAACAATCAGTAGCACCGAAAGTATACTCACTTGTACACCTTAGACTCTAAACATCTTCTTTCTTGCAGACTGTTTACTAGTCTGTATTATTATGTCACACTATATGCGGCACAATATCTACTATAAATAGTAGCTTTTAGGAACTTTATTCCACACAAAATGTAACAGCATTGCTGTAATTTGAGCAAACCAAAGCTCTGTCAGATGAATTTATATCACTGTCATCATTTCACTTTTTGGTGAAGATACTTAATACTCTTCTGCAGATATGAATAATATGAAAATATCATATGTACCCAGTTTCCCATAGTTAAGGTCACTTTTCCGATCATACCCGTTTCCTGTAGTTCCCCGATTTACATAGTTAACGTACGCAGTGCGCACTATCGCAGCCCTCATCATTACCCCACAAATGAAATTAATGACAAGTCAAAAGGGTCCAAATGCTAGTGAAATCGTAGACATTGTTCGAAATAATCTGATAATCTTTCGACCTTTTTTTAGACCAGAAATTACTCACATGAAGTCAATTGCGAATAGAATATAGCCTATTTTTCCATCAAACTACAAGATTATTGACATATTCTAGTCCAAAAATAAGTCCACAACTAAGAATAATATATATGCGGTATGTTTGGGCTTTATTTAGGCCAAAGGATTCGCAAAAGTAAATTAAACCTTCGATATCTCCCGTCAGGGACTCTGTTATCTGTCCGCGAGTCCGCTAACAAAAGCACGTAAGAATCTCAATCCCATCTCTACCATGAGTAAAAGACAACAAGTTTGTGACCGGTGTAGGGTCAACAAGAAAGGATGTTTTGGGTCAGATGCAGCCTGCGTCAACTGTATCCAAGCAGGACTGGTATGTGAGGTGACAGCAAAGTTAAAGCGTAAGAGAAAGCCTAATAGTGTAATGAAGTTAGCTAGCACTGAAGAACAGCTAACAAGAATAGAATATCTAAAAAGCAAAGTAGAAAGCTTAGAAGCTCAGTTGGGTAAATCAAGCGATGATCTGTTGATAAAACATTTAGGAAGACTTTTAAATAACCTGGTAAATGCAGAAGCTATCTTTGCAGGGTCTACTACTGGAGATTACTTCGTACGACAAATCCAACAAGAAGTCAATGAATCTTTAGAGAAAGCCGATGTTTTTAACGATTCAGTATTCCTAGCATTTAGATCAAAGAAAAATGATTATGGAGAGTGTAATGGAATCCAAGATATCATGTTCATAGATGGATTAAATCAACATAAGATGATCCAGGATTATTTTGAGAATTGGAATAGAATATTCCCAGTATTAGAAAGGTCACATTTCAGCCCTATTGCTACTCAAGATATCTTTATACGACTGGATTTTGTCAATACTTATACGCATCTCATAATCTTATGCATAGATTTGGCATCATCAAACATTACACAATCTACTACCCTTTTCCAATTCTTGCAAAGCCGACTTTTAGTCAAGTTAATGCAATCCTCAAATCTAGAAGTATTGCAATGTTATTTCTTGACTACAATCTACCTCCAACTTATCGGAGACACGGAGCTTTCGGTCCAATTTAATGGAATGGCTGTAAGGTTAGCATTTTTATTTGGGCTCCATCGTCATTCAGCAAGGTTTGATTTACCGTTTGTCAAAAAAGAGCAAAGGAAAAGAATTTGGTGGTCAATATACATTACCGATTTATTGATTAGTTGCAACAATGGATTACCCAAGTTGATAAAAGATGAGGATGTAGATGCAGATCTCCCGGTTGAAATTCTGCTGAACAAACAAGACGGAATATTTTACCCCTTACCAGGAGAAAGAGGAGAAAATTATGAATTTATTGCTTTGATTAAATTGCACAAAATTTTAAATCAGATTTTAAAATCTTTATACACCACTACCGATAGAAGAAATGGGATATCCAAAATCAAGAATTTGAAACTCAAATTAGAGAAATGGTATGAGGAAGTATTTGAAGATTCAATACCTTCCACCCAAGGTGAGAATTTGATTTTAATATTATATTATACCTTAATGATTCATGTATTCCGCCCGGGATTGACGTTCCCAAAAGAAAGTGAATTTTTCAAAGATTCCTTAGAGGAGAGTATTCATTATAGTAAGAAATTTGTGGAGACGTTTTACCAAATTCGAGATGATGTCAATAATAGGGTTTACTTATTTTATATTCTGGGGTTCCATATGTTATTCCAATGTGGCTTATTATTACTTTATGCCGATATTTTATCGTTAACCGAACAAATCAATATTAAACAAAATGATACGATTTTCGTAGATATGATTTTAGATTGCTTAAGTATCACCAACAATAATAATTTGTTCATTAATAGAATGCCTTTTTTACAAGGTTGTCAGAAAGTTTTGAAAGATTTGGTTTTTTTTGTACAAGATTCCAAACAATTAGAGAATTCCAAAGCTGATGATATATTAAATTTAATTTGGGATGAAAATTTGGATATTTTCAATTTGATCAATATTCAAGAACATTAGTGGCAGGAACATACATTCATTACGTCTATTTAATTAAGTCTATTTCAATTCATCTATTTAAATATATTTATCATGGATATTCTTTATTTATAGCATCTTTAATTAAATAAATATAAGCACCTAAATAGTTTTTAGGATCACAAAGTTTCTCTAAAGTTTGTATATCTACTTTATCACTAACTGATTCATTCTGTATTAAAACTTCAAGTAATGGAGTTTTTGATTCATAAGCTTTAACGCAACATTCATAAACGATATTATGAGCTTCATGTCTTCCTACTTTAGGAGCAATACCCATCATAACAGCTTCAGCTACAATAAGACCTTTGGATAAGCCAAGATTTTTAAGCATACTATCAGGTTTGACAACTAATCCTGAAAGGACAAATTTGGCCTGATGTAAAGAACCAACAATTGATGTGAATGATTCTGGGATACAAGCCCATTCTAAGTGCCATGGACCTGAAGCTCTTTCGAAATCTGCAACCATTCCATCTAAGGCTAATCCAGCTTGTGCTCTTGTGATCTTAGAAGCTGCTAACATGTATTCACAGGAGATCGGGTTTCTCTTTTGTGGCATGGTAGATGAAGCACCACGGTGAGAAACGTAAGGTTCAGAGACTTCATCTAATTCATCGGATGACATGGCAATAATATCCAAGGCAATCTTACCTAAGGTACCACCAATGATAGCAATTACTGAACAGATTTCAGCAACGTTATCTCTAGCCACATGCCAAGTAACAATAGGATCTTGCAATCCTAAGATTTCAGCAAATTCACCTCTTACTTTAATACCATGATCATTATCACCTAATGAAGCTAAAGTACCAGCAGCCCCACCGAATTGAACCGGTAAACAAGTTTTTTGAAGACGATCAACTCTTGTTAAGGATCTCTTTAAACCTGACATCCATACAGCACACTTATAACCGAAAGTGACTGGTAAAGCTTGTTGGAAATGAGTTCTTCCAGCCATCGGGGTATCTTTAAATTCGAGGGATAATTCTTCTAAAGCTGCGATAACTTCTTCAAGATATTTTCTGACAATAATTAAACCATCTTTCATCTGTAAAATAGAAACAGTATCCATAATATCTTGAGTGGTAGCACCCCAATGTAAATATTTTCCTAAATCATCTGGAAGTTGTTTAGTTAATTGATTCAAAAGCGGTAAAACACAATATCCTACGATATCAGTTTCTTCACCAATTTTAACTTTGTCGATATTGAATTTCAGAACGTCTTTACCATATTCCCAAATTTTATCAGCAGCATCTCTAGGAATAACATCAAACTTACCTTGAGCTTTAGCTAAAGCTATTTCGGCCTTAATCATATAATTAATATATGAATCATCACTAAATACTTGCCTAATTTCAGGCGTACCAAATATATTTTTAAATAGACAGGATTCGTATACGGTTGACATTGTGGGGAAAGTCGATGACCAAGGAAAATTTATTTGTTTCTAGGCGTTTATTACAATATATATAATATATATATAATATTTCGTCAATTGTTAGTAATTTGACGGAATTTGGCGTTATTGCCCTCTTGATGTACCCCACGATACATAATCCCATCGGGTTAAGCGCAGTAAAAGTTTTTCCGATGGATTAAGCCTCTACCCCATCTTCTCATTATTACTCCAGTTTCTTTGTTTCTATGCAATCTACGAAAAATAACCGTTATATATAAGTCATGGTCTAGTCTGGGTAAGATATCTCTATAAAAGTTAACGAAATTATAATGGATTCTGACGTTAAATATTTAGGTTTTAAAGGTAATAAACTTTCTATATTACAAACTTTATTAATAGGTTTACCAAGTTTTGTACTTTTTGGTTATAATCAAGCTGGTTTAGGTAATGCTATTGGATTAGAAGTATTCCAGAAACATTTCCCTGCTATAGCTACATATGATGAAACTGGTTCAGAACAATCCCATGCTGAAACCATTCAAGGTCTTATAGTTTCAACATTTTCTTTAGGTGCTCTTTTAGGTGCTTTATTTTGTAATTTTCTTGGTGATAAATATGGTAGAATAAAAATGATCATGCTTGGTGCTTTATGTACTTTTATTGGTCAAATATTAGAATGTAGTGCCTTCAATATTGGTCAACTTATAGTTGGTAGAACTATCATTGGTATTGGGATTGGTATTTTAAATATTACAGTTCCAACTTGGCAAAGTGAATGTAGTAACCCAAAACATCGTGGTAAACACGTTGCATTAGATGGTGCTTTCATTTCTTTAGGTTATATGATTGTTGATTGGATCGGTTTAGCTTTTTATATTAGAGAACAAACTCACGAAGTAGTATGGAGAATCCCAGTTGCAATTGGTTGTTTATTTAGTTTACCATTATGTCTTATTGTTCTTTTACCCGAATCACCTAGATGGTTGATTATTAAAGATAGAGAAGAGGAGGCTAAAAGAGTCATTTCAAGTTTCAAAGATGCTGCTATTGATAGTGATACGGTCAATACTGAAGTTAACGTTATTCGTTCTAATTTCCTTAATTCTATTCATGAAAAGGGTAACTACAGAGAATTATTTAGTATGGGTAAAGAAAAGGTTTTAATGAGATTCTTAATGTCTATGGCCCTTCAATGTTTACAACAAATGAGTGGAGGTAATTTAATTTCAGTTTATTCAACTATCTTATACGAAGATAATCTTGGTATGAGCGGTGAACTTGCAAGAATTTTATCAGCTGCTACTTTAACATTTAAATTCTGTTGTGGATTTATTGCCTTCTTTACAGTTGATAGATTTGGGAGAAGACCTTTAATTATGATTAGTGGTACTGGTATGTCCATGTGTATGTTGTTCTTGGGTATCACTACTTCACAAAACCAGAGTCTTCATGCTAATATTGCATCAGTATTTTTCATATTTGCCTTCAATTTCTTTATTCCAATTGGTTTTTTAGGTTTGAATTGGCTTTATGTTGCTGAAATTAGTCCCAATAGATTCAGAAATCAAATTGCTGCTTTCTCATCTGCTAATAATTGGATTTGGAATTTCGTGGTTACTATGATTACACCAATTGCTATTTCAAGTATTGGTTACAAATATTATCTTATTTATTTTGTTATTGGCTTAATGATTCCTTTTATGGTATTTTTCTTCTTCCCAGAAACTGCTAATTTGAATTTAGAATCAATTGATCAAATCTTTATTAGAGCAAGTGGTCCATTAGACGTTGTTGGTACTGGAAAAAGAATTAGAAAAGAGATTTTACTGAGTGAAACTCTTGAAGAACTGGTTGATGAAGATATTGAAAAGGGTTCAACTCAACATGATGAAAAACTTTCTGCTAAAAATTCAGAAATTTAAGTTATGTAGTTACGAATGAATAATTAATTGTCTAAACATTTCACGAAGATCTGCCCCTTCTAAAACGATATCTGAATCATAAATGTTTGCATTGTTCCTTTATCACTAAGATCTATGGTTAAGATCTCTAAGATTAGTGCCAGATCAGCAATTTTATGGAAATCGAGTAGGATAGGATATTAACTGTAAGAATTTTTATTTTTTTCTTAGGCTCGTGAATCAGTGCTCTTAGTTTTCATGGAAACATGTCCTTGCCTAAACTTTTACTTACACATCTAGCACAGCTACCACTATATTGAAAACCATTTCAAATGAAAGTCACGCCGTGTTCATAAACTCAAATTCATGGCCTGCTTATTATTGGTCTGTATATAAAACCTAACAGTTGCGCCATGCAGATAAATAGTCTTATGATGCCCAAATTTTGGGTAAAAGTTTTTAAAATTATGAAAATGAACGATGCTACTCATAGCTTTTCTTGTGGTACAACCACTTTGATCCTCAATCAAACTATACAAGAGCTTGATTGGGACTGGATCCAAATGATTTATTCTTGTAGATATGATGATGCAAGAACCAAGAAGACCAACGGTGCAAACAACATCGGAGCTCCCGCTTACTATAAGTCTATAATGCTTTTCATGATTTTTTTTCATTTGTGCCAATGCTCTCAAGTAATGTTGGTGATACAGGTGCATACTAAGATTTTGCCTTAGTTAGTACGATATAATCTCTGCACCGCATTTTTTTTCGGTCGCTTACTATATAATCTTAACCTGATATGTCAGCCCATCCCAAATAGTGACAGTTAACCGCAAAGAGACTTATAAATATTGATAGATTTCCTGATTGCTCTTACAATTGTTTGCCTTTCCTTGGAATCGAACAAAATACTACGATATCCGACAATGATAAATACTATCCTAGATGCTGCAGGGAGGTGACAGAAAACGCTAACTTATGCGCTAGTATGCAGCTAGGGAGCGGCGACCACCAAAAAGGTACTTTATGGAGTGTATAGAGGTGCTTAACTATGGATGCACTCTTGAAAAAATTCCATATCACCTATGCTCACACACAACCTATAGATCACTAAGGTACTTATGAGGACTTGAAATCAGAAAAGTATAGAATTATCCTTATTGATCATGATTGGAAGTCGTACATAAGTCGATTTAGAGTCTGAGCTACTCTCGGCCCAGGCGCAGGACCAACAATTTTTGAGAATGATGTCAAATCGTAATGCCTGGTGATATATCAAATAGAGGAGAACTGAGAACAATAAAAGCGAAACTATCCATGAAATAGGAACCAATCTAGTAAATCATTCGAAACTCATGTATTAAATCTGAACCGTAACACCAGGTCTAATCTTTGATGTCACAAAATACTTCATCAAGATCTTTAATATCATGTGCAATCAACCTTTCAGGTTCTGCTATGGCTTCTATAAAGTCTGAATGACTAAAGTCAAAGAGATACACCTTATCTCCTACTAGTAGGTTGTTGTACTTTATATCTCCATGGATAATTCCAGCCTCATGAATTATTCGAAGTTGTTCGTGTGCCTGTTCAAAGATTTCAGACGTTTGTGGGATGTCTTGTGAATCAATGAACTTTGATATAATGGCATTACCTGTAATTAAATTACCCAATCCTTTATAGTACTGAATTTCAACCTCTTCGTGGTTTACATAAATACTGTTAAATTCTTTAACCTTCATAAGTCTTTCAGTAACCAGCCTTTCTTTGAAATAGGATTGTCTTACATATTCTTGGGACCATGCATCATTCTTCTTTGATAGCATGTTATGCAAACAAAATGGGTCATAAATCTTTATGGCTAGGAACTCCTCATCGTCGATTTCTTCTAAAATCACATCTTTCAAAAACTTCGCTTTGATCTTAAGAACGGTAGTTATATTTTCTGAAGATCGTTGTATTATTTCAGCCCCTGTTTCATAATTCAAAAACTTCTTACGAAGATTTTGAGAAGAATCACTGCCTGCACTAGTTGGAGGTGTCAGTAACAACTCAATTTGACTGGAAGATGAATCTTGGGCAGAATCTTTAGTTTTCTGTTTTTTCCTAGGTCTTCCACGCTTTTTCCGTTTTGGTGTTTCAACTTCTGATTCTTCTTCTTCGACAATGGTTTCCATTTTTCTTTTTTGTGAACTTTCTTCTATTGGCGAAGGTTTAGGTTTCACAATTGCAACAGAAGGAAAGTTTCTATAGAGCTCTTCAGCACCCGTATCATTCATTGACTTTGTTATGATGTATACTAAACCTTCAATCATGGTTGGGCAGCGACTATTTACATCCAAAATCTTGGACTTAAAAGGAATTTGCACTTGTTGATCAGAATCAGGATTTGTTTGTTCTCCAAGTTCTAGATCAAATTCTACTAGGATCAAATAATACCCATCACATAGTGCTCCATATCTCACCTTAGAAGCTATCATATATGTTTGGAGTTGCTTCATATATACAGTCATACCTGCTCCAGCTAATAAGTCTACTGTTGGAAAACTTTGTTGAGGATTGAATGATAATGGCCGCTTTATCTCCACCACACATATGACTTTATTTGAATTGTTCAAAATAGTGATATCAGGAGTAATATACGTCCCCGAGACGTTGAGGTTAGTAAGGAGACTATCGTTGACATTCAAATTTCTTTCTGGATAAGAGACTGGTAAATCTAAACTTTGACAGATAGTATCGATTATTCTTTTGACCGGGTATTTTACCTGAGCCTCATTGGGATTATTCAACTGGGAATATCGTTCTCTATAGATATCAGAAATTATATCTTCAATGCAATTACGGACATAGTATGACAAGGTCTGTTTGATATCAGAATCAGAAATCTCGGTGATGATATCAGGATCAAATCCGAGGCGAATATCTTGGGCAATTGATTCGGTCATTTCCCTTTTTGAAAATGGAATCTTATTTGAATCCACAATTGCATAATTGACAATAGGCATAGAAAGGAAAAATTGGATCAATTTAGGGTTTGATAGACGGGGAATTTTTTCACGTAATATGTTTTTGCAAGTCTTAATGTTGTACCGGAAATCGTTATCTCCTGATGAAGCCAATAAGTTTACAAATTGAATGTATCCTAAGGGGAAATTATTCGGGAATATCAGTGTATAATCTAAGTATTCATATTCTTCTCCGAGATGATTGACTTTATCATTAATGAAGTCGAGAATTCTTCTACTAATTGCAGAATCAGTCGAATCCATTAAACTGCTGGTGATTGCCTTTTCTTTCATAACAAGTAACAGGTAACAGGTAACAGGTAACTTGCAGCCAAGCGCATGATGAAATGATAAAGATTGAGCCCTTTGCACGACTAAATTTAAAGTAATAACAACACTTGGCTTAGCCAATATACATCTCTCTTGACGTCCAATACCAAATAGGACAAGGAAATTGAAGTAAATAATAATATAGATATATATATATATCTATATTATTCAATATTTGGGAATCAGTTAATCTTTCCAAGAATTTGGAAGAAAGAAATAAATTCTATATACTTCTCTAATGATCTCTTAGTTTTATAGATTTCTTAATCTGGCAAAACATTCGTAAAAATGCCACGAGTTTGTTTCATAATTTCTCCAGAACAATCTGATGCATTTGACTAATAATAGTTTACAGTTCGAGGTGTTTACGGTCTAAACAAACCAAGGAAAATATTTTTTTGATAAAACAAATCATGAAATAAAATTGTGGTAACATTTTACTAAAATATTACCAAAATAGGATTGCAAAGGGACACCGAAAACAAACAAAAATCTATTGAAACATCCTAATCGAGTAATTCTATGAAACAGGTAATATATATAGAAAAATTTAAAACTGTAACCAACCATGCCTAAATCTCTCAACTATGTAATTACAACATAATTTAGTCATTTTAAAAGTCTATGATGCGATGGACGAACCCGTAAAGCTTGTCCAAACCATAATTATAGCGGTTCAATCGCACGCTTTGCTGCAATTTATGCTTTTTTGAAACGTGCTCTGAGTCAGTAATCTACGTACTAACAGATTAGATAATATTCAAAGCTTGACATACTAGATTTCAGAGTATGTCTGATAGTATGTAGTTCAAATGCACATAAAAGTCAAAAAAGAAGAGTTAGAAAACTACCCCAGGAAAATTTTCTACTTCAATTTTAGCTTTCCATAACTAGAACATTCTTCCATAAGTATCGCTGATTTGATTGGTGTATATTACATTTTTATCCAAATCTTCTATGTTATCTAAATTGCTAACTCATAACCGAGTCTGTCATATTAAACTTTGGCTATGATTGTGATGCAAAAGTCTAAGTTGTCAAAATGTAATTAAGCTTTTTGATAAGGACCGTACGAACTGAATCCACCAAGAATTCAGAGCCCTAATTATCTGCATTTTACCCAGAATTGTAAAAGCACTTAGAATACTCAGTAAAATGAGAGAATAAACAGAAATTTAAATTTGCAGTTCAAATTAAAATTTGAAACAGAAACGAATACATCTGAAGTGTCCCGAATCAACAAACCTAACGGCTCCGAATGCTTCCACGGACATCCTCAAAGGGTTAGGAACAGTAGAAAGGATCATCCATCATGACTATATTTCCTTGCCTCGTTCGCATTTTAACTCTTTAGGCAATGTCCGTTAAATGCGTTAAATGCATTGACTATTTTAGGTAAGACCGTTAAAAGTTTATTTGCGTTTTACTTGATTCTCTATGCAAAGTTCATGCATAATAGCAATGGAACATTTAAATTTGCATGGATCCGAAAATGACTATTTTGCTTCCGAGATCATGTACTTTTAACTATAAATATGAGGCCATAATCCTTTGAAATTTCATTCTTCAGAGTTCATTCTATGATGTCATCAACTACTGTATTTGTTTCCGGTGCTACTGGATTTATTGCTCAACACCTCATCAAACAATTGATTGCTAAAGAGTACAACGTCATTGGATCTGTTAGATCTGAAGAGAAAGGTCAAGCTTTAAGCAAGCTCTTCAAGTCCGGTAACTTTTCTTATGAAGTGGTCGAAGCAATCGAGCAAGAGGGTGCTTTTGACGAAGCCTTGAAGAAACATCCTGAAATCAAAGTGTTCTTACACACAGCTTCCCCTTTCCATTTCAAAGCCAAAGATATCGAAAAAGAATTATTAAACCCAGCGGTCAACGGTACCAAGAATGCATTGACTTCTATTGAGAAACATGCTCCACAAGTAGAAAGAGTTGTGGTTACTTCATCCTATGCAGCAATGTACCCAAAGGATGACAATGACCCAAAAATCATTACTACTGAAGAATCATGGAATTCAGTTACCTGGGATGAAGCAGTAAGCAACCCGTTGTTAGGTTATATGGGTTCAAAGACCTTTGCAGAAAAAGCAGTTTGGGATTTTGTTAAGCAAGAAGAGCCTAATTTCAAAACTTCCGTCATTAATCCAACATACGTTTTTGGTCCCCAAGCATTCGACGAAAATGCTAAGGGTGAATTGAATACATCTGCAGAGATTTTCAAAAATATCATCTCCTTGAAAGAAGACGATCAAGTGCCTGATATCAAAGGTGCTTATATTGATGTTAGAGATGTTGCTGCTGCCCATATTGTTGCATTTGAAAAGAATGATGCCATAAACCAAAGATTGTTAGTTTCAGAAGGAAGATTTACTAGCCAGGATATCTTAGATATTTTACACAAACAGTTTCCAGAATCCGCTACTAAACTTCCCATTGGTTCACCAGGTGCTGGCTATAAGCAACCTTTTGCTGGAATTGACAACAAGAAGACAAAGGAAATTTTGGGCTTCAAGTTCAAGTCATTAGAGGAAATTGTAAAAGACACAATCAGACAGCATTTGGTAGCCAATAAAGAATAAATCATTGGAGTTGCGCTGGGGAACACATCTTTCTAGGTCACTCGGCACCGCTATGGCACTACGATCGATCGTCACGCTGGTTCCTGCTCTCATACGGGGTTGTTTTTCACCTTCCTCCTCTCTTATATAGAATATACCACTGAAAACTATACTGTCTCTTAATTGTTTATAAAATGACCAAGACCGAGCCATCCCCGGGATTTTCCGCAGTGCTACTATTGTGACCGAAACCTGCGTTAGTTCAATCTGATTGTCTAATACAAACTTCCAATTATTTTTTACCTTTTTTTTTATGTGCAATTCACATTCCAAACTTAATTCTTATATTCACAAAATAATGAGATGAAAGAGAAAAAAATTAAAATAAAAAGGTCATCCAGATACAAAATAAACTCTACCATTAATTAAATCAACATTGAAAAGGGTGTTATACAAAATTTCAGCTCAAAAATGATCATCCGCTATTTTCAAAATTCAATAACAAATTCCTACCCCATAACCGTTGCCACATCTACCCCTGACCTATCGTGCGTAGTTAAGAAATTCTTAACCGTGTGCCCAATGGCTCAAATTACGGGGATTTTCGCGATGCCCACCCAAGAGCCGAAACCTTCTTAAATTCATATAATGCAATCAGGCTGATTCTGACTGCCGTAGAACTATTCTTATTACTATAGGACTCTAAATACTCGTTTGTGGTTATCTCTACTGTCATAATGGCTTCAGAAGTCGTTCTCAAAAACTCCACAAAATAATCATTTTGAGCCCTTTTCTCATGCATGTAAATTGCGTCCGTCTAAAAGACCTAGTGAACATCTAGGGGCTCCTAATTATCTGGGCATTATTTGCTTTTATGTCACCTAAAAAATGAAAATTTACCAGAATGATGATCAGTTAATTTTTTACTTTCTTTTTATCCGTCATAAGACTAAAAGAAGTTTCATACCAACCCAGAAATCTACGTGTGCTTTATTATGAAAATTTCAATACCAACATGTAAAATAAAATTTATTCAGTACACTATATCACATACATATACTGTACTTTTCTCTTCTACATAATGCCTCTTAGTATGGAGAATTGCCTTAACCTTGAGTCAATGTCAATGTCAATGTCAATGTCTTACCTTCACAATTACAGTGAGCGGTACAAAAAAACATACGTAACCTCCAACTATATTTCCTGCATATGATATACCGGGTTGAGCCGTTGTTTCCAAATTTCGAGATGGCTCGCTAAACCTTAACCGAAAATCTTCGCAATCGCCGCCTACAACGCAAGTAGGGCTAAAAATAGCAGCATTACGTAAGGTAAACGAGTTATATTGGTTTTCTGGAGATCTACCGGCTTTTCCTTTAAACTAAAGAATCGTACGATTAATTTACAATGCTTCTTTTAGGCTGCTTTCCATGGCATGCTTGTCTTGGAGATTAGTAATTACTGTAACCGGCATAAAGTTTAAACTACATGCCCGCATTTTTATTATCTGATTAATGTAAAACCGCTATTCATTTAGACTTTTTAATTCTTACCTTTCCTTTTTTTCCTCCTGTTTTATGTTTGAATCTTCTCATGAATATAGTATCCTCTCCCGTGCAAGTTAAGGTTATTTTTTGTTCTCTAGTTATCGTCAATTGATGTAAAAAGATTCATATTACGCAAAGGAGTTGAAAGACGTATATGATTTAATTAATAACGTTTTTTCAACGACCAGTATATTGTGCAAGTGAGTTTGAAATAAAAAGGGTCTAAGTGAAGGTACACAACCTTAATTCAACTTATTTTTCTGAAAATAAGCGACTTAATTTGGTTCTTTTGTACAGAAAATAAAAAAACTTTAGAACAGAGTGAGAACATCTTACATTTACTTATACATAACTTGCAGAAACACAAAGTGGGTTTATTTAATATCTTACCTACCAATATATATAAAGCGCAAAAAGATAAATCCCTAAATTAGTCAAATACATGGACTATATATATATTGTACCAGACAACCAAACTGATCCCAACTCCATCAATATCAAGACTTATGATGGAAAAGTGAAAACCCTCCATGATGCATTGCTAATCTTGGAAGCTGTCAGAGTTGGACTTTTGCCAAAGGTCAAAAGAAGGTTAAATGAGTTAGAAAGAAAATTCATCAAACCAGATACGGTCTTTGTATGGGATGAGGCCAAGAGTGGAATAAAACGTTGGACAGATGGAAAATGTTGGAGTGCATCAAGAGTCTCGGGACCTTTTTTGATATATAAAGAATTAGATAATGGTAAATTAAAAATAAAAAAAGAAGGATTGATTAAGCTAAGTTTTTCATTGACTACTAAACAACATAAAAAATTACGATTAATTAGTTATTTTAGAGAACAAGATGATTACAAAACGGAGAAGACTCCTTCGACTGATCCGATGTTAAAAGATTTGAAGTTGAATGGTGATATTTATCAGCAATATTTATTATGTAATGATCAATATTTAGAGTATGATAAAGCTCAGTTTGAAGAAATTCATCACGAAACACCTTACCATCTCCCAAAAATACTACCATTGTCTGAAATTCCAGCAGTCCATGTCAGTCATTATGCCCCAGGATTACCGGCGGTGCAAAGTATAGGAAATTCCAGAGTTCCTAGTGTTCAGATGGCAGGATTGAGTGTTCCAGGAATATCAGGAAATTACTATGGTTTTGTTCAACCAATTCCTGTACTTTTTCCACCATTGCAACTGGAGTCACTTTCAATTCACTCCATCAATGAAGCTTCTCCAATTATTCCAGCATTGGGAATAACCTTATACAAAATGCCACGATCGAGTCGAGGTGACAGGTCCTCAGCGTGCAGTCAAGCAAGCCTATCTTGAACATTCAATGTTCCACCAAGGTATTCCTACCTTAAATGCCCTAGCTACCATCATGAGCAGGAAATTGAGTCCAAGTAGGAATCCTTCCCAAATGGATGAAGTAACGTACGATCTTTATAATTGAATATCGAACAGGGTAAAAATACTTGTATAGACATATGAGAATACACTCCATAAAATTAAAATCAAGATGACTTGAAATTCATGTTCTTTATTTCGAAGATTAACTTAACGTTTACGACTCTTTTTGGCTATTTCATATGAGATTCCACAAACATGTTTGTTCAAAGTTCTAAGAGCCAAACCCGTGACGTTCATTCTCTACTCGATGCCAATTAAAGCAATAATGAGAGCGGACACTGCTGAAAGTGGAAAATTCAGTAAAGGATGTTGAATTTGACTAACATAAAGCAAATCATGTTCCGCAGATTATATAATATAACCATGGGGAAGTGCTGCAGAGGACAACAGACTAGTATATGAGCTTTCATGCTTGAACATACCATGGACTCATCTACATAAACAGAAAAAACTTAGTGTTTTATAATTAACTCAATAACGAAACGAAATTATCATGGCAGAACACCTAAGATTTTTGACTAAGATGTTTGACTAAGATGTTTGACTAAGAGTTGGTAGGCAAACGTCTTAAAATTTGTTGAGAAATTGGAAAGACGGACATCACTGTTCAACCCCAACTTTACCTCTGTTGCCTCATACCCAGGTTAAAAGTATACGAATACTTCATGTTACATTTTTGTTGCTACCAATCGGAACACGCACCTTAATGCACTAAGAAAGCTTCGTAATTGTTGAATGACAGAAATTGAGTAGGCATTTGTAGGTTCATAACCAAAAATTCACAACCTATAGAGGTTCTCTGGACTTCAACCGAAAATAAAACGCAAATCTCTTATTCCAAATAGGTAATAAGCGTCAATCTTGGACTTTAAATTGCCTTTGGATACTATTTCAAAATGATCGATTACCAACAGATTGATTATTTTATCAAAAATAACTTTAAACTTTGTCAGAAGATTCCGGTGCCTGCTATGCAAGTCGATAGACCTACTATTATGGTATCCGGCGTTTTCTGTTTTTCAACCAATTACTTCCTATCTTCTTGTAACCGCGGGATTTTATTATTTTTTATGATGTTTCAAATGTGCTTGACACCTTCCCTTCTTTATTTCCTATCTTGTTGCATTTGGACGACTAAAAATAAGCCAAAATAATGCTAGCGAAACATAATACTTACACTGTATCCAACTAATTACCAACTCTTTTATTTCTCTTGACCCACTTGCTCGGGCCTCGCACTGTCATATTAGTCTTGGATAACAAATGCTAAGTGAAACTATAAAGACTTCTTAAGTCTTTGCGCATGACGGCTAAACCGAAAGATTGCACAGAAAATAAAGGGCTCTTAACAAGCGGAGCAGCTACTTCATGCAGGTGCCGCTGTGGAAATAAAACTTGTAGTGCAACCTCCATATTTGCCAAAATCACAAAGTCTGCCCACACTAAATAGGATATCTGTGACAGCACTCATGGCTAAATTGTCTTTACAGCTCACAGCAGTGCTGAGCAAAAGATGATTTTCATTAGACTGAAGTGTCAGCTACTGTTCAGCATTAGTAAGTCGTACATTACTTTGTGCTAAACCTGCTTCCAAAAGTTGCCGATGCCTAATCATCAAAAATCTTTGGCGTATTTGCGTAACGGCTAGGTAGCTGCAGAACATTACAGCAATTCTAGACTTAATATACAGCATGCTATTATGGGAAATAAGCAAAGCCTGCAATCGGAATCAATGCCGGTGTTTTTGTTTGGTCTCACCGGTAAAATTCTCCGGCTTCTATTTAATTTCTCCGGTAAATTGTTCAAGAACACATTTTGAGCCCTGTTGCTCTTCGAATTCACAATAAACTTTCTACATGCTTCGAAACTCATAATATTTCAATTGGATAACTTCACCTTCCCAGTGACCTACGTATTCAACATGATGAAATTCATGATAATTATTTTCGTATATCGTGGAATTCACAAAGTGTATAGTGGCCTCCTGTCTTGTCTTATAATATAGTCAATACATTATCGACTCTTAACATTAACAGGGTAAACATTTCTAACATTAGCGCAAAATTACCGAATTGAGATCTTTTGAGCTTCAACATGCAGATCGATGAGCACAGTATCAGGGCTCAGAATACATATTCAAATAATGGTTTCTTATGTTGCCCATCATTCTAAATGCCAACCCGAGATCATACGATTATAAGAACTTTTCTTTTCTGCAAGCGATCATTCGCATTCGTATTCGCGCGCATTTCGACTTGGCACAGAAAAAGGTTCCAAACCATGTTACAATGCAGGACTTGCCAAAAAGGTTTGCGTTAAATGATCTTTAGGTCTCTATTTAAAAGAAGGATTATCGTTCTCAAAAAATTATAGAAATCATTTTCAAATGAAGTATCTGGCTCTCAACACACTAATTTTATTGATAAGATTTGTGACAGCAGAATCAGACACCTATTCAAGCATCAATTCAAGTAAAGTTTCCGAAAATTCTTCGAGTGCTGAGACAGAAGGCAATACAAGCCTCAGCTCCACTATTGACTCGACTATTGTTCCGGGGTCTAGTCTGAGGAGTGTTTCAAGTAGTGAATCAATCCCCACTCCCAGTAGCACAAGAATTATCTCGAGTAGTGATCTAACTCCGACCTCAAATACAATATCAACTAGTGTCATAGATAATGATACAAACACTGCCGTAAGTAGTGTCTCCATAAATGGCTTAAGTACTACCCTTAGCACTACCAAGAATGCTTTTTCAACGGAAAGTATCGATGAAAGAACTCCTGCTTCAAACACGGTCCCAGATATTGTTTTGTATGAAGATACAGTTGCCATCTCAGCTGCAGCTTCTAGCACGACCACGGGTAATGTAGTTACTTGGACTGGTAGTTATACCACTACCAACTGTGACGTCATTGTTTTTTGGACGTTGGGCTGTACAACTTCGGTACCAATACCGACTGTCACAATTAGCAACACCTGGACCAATTCTGAGTCCTCAGTTACGACTGTCACCGCTACTCCAGGTGGTACAGCTTCAGTATTGTGGGAGGTACCGGTTCCAACAACTACGATCATCAACACTTGGACCAATTCTGAAACCTCAAGCACAACTGTTACAGCATCACCAGGTGAAACAGCTTCAGTCTTTTTAGATGTGCCAGTACCAACTACAACGATTACTCAAACCTGGACTAATCCATTTTCCTTTGCTACAACTTTTACAGCGACTCCAGGTGATACCGCATCAGTATATTTGGATGTGCCCGTTCCAACTTTGACACTTACCGTCGCCGGGACGTCAGAATTCACGTCAACAGTTACTGCGAGCCCGGGTGAAACTGGTTATGTTCTTGTTGAAGTTCCCTCATCATTGTATTCTGGCACAAGTACTAGTGTTGCTGGTGAAATTGTCACCTGGACTGGTGCATCTACTACCACCAACTGTAAGGTATTTCTTTGGATATTCACCTTAGAATGTACAACATCAGTGCCAATTCCTACTGTATCACTTACCATTCCTTGGACTGGCTCTGAAACCACAACCGCTTATAAGACGGCAACTCCAGGTGAAACGGCCTATGCCATTGTTGAAAGTCCACTTTCAACAGCCATCACCTCCTATGATAATCATAATATATCAACTTCCATGGCAACACCAGAAACCACTATTACTGTAACATTACTTGGAGACAACACAATCACTGTAACCAACACTGAAACCGTAGGTACCATTGAATATGTCATTGTGGAAGTTCCGAATAACACCGGTGCCTTGCCAAGTATTACAACTACTACTGATGTTCACTACGAAGTTACTACCGTGACTGTTACGAATTCTAATGGTCAACTTACCACTGAAACCGCACAACTTGTTGTTGTTACTGGATCTGATGGTTTAGAAACCACAGAAACCGTTGATTTAGCTTCACTCGCTGGTTCTGCTACCTCACTCACTGGTTCTGCTACCTCACTTACCACCTTTACCACCACCGATTCTAATGGTCAACTTACCACTGAAACCGCACAACTTGTTGTTGTTACTGGATCTGATGGTTTAGAAACCACAGAAACCGTTGATTTAGCTGGTTCTGCTACCTCACTTACCACATTAACCACAATGTCGAGTATATCTTCCGGATCGAGAGTTTCCCTGGCTCCAGAAAATGCTTATGAATCCAGTGGTTACTTGACACCAAGTATGCTGAGTTCTGGAAGTTCATCTTCAAGTCTCAGTTATCCATTATCTACTTATCAGGGAACTGCTACTAAAGCAGTAACACCGTTTGTTCTTATGATTTTATCTTTCTTTTGGCTAACATAATGGATCAGCCATTATATCAATTGCTGGTATTTTGATTTCGTCTGAAGAATTGGTGCTATTACCAATCATCATGTCTTTATTTCTCCGTTCATTCTTGTCTTATATTTCATTCTTCAATTTTGTATTCGTCCTATAGGTTCAGTTATGTGTTTAATATATATCAAATAAAAGCTCGTTGCATATCTCTGCCATTCAATTGATCATAGAACCTCTTGTGCGCGTTTTGTTGGTTCTACGACTTAGAGCCAGGTGCGGGAGTAGCTCAGACCCTAGATTGAGTTGAGCACGACTTCCCTGATATATATAGTACACCATTTCCTGGATGTAAGCGAGGTTATTCATTTATAGCTTAGAGAGTATTATATTTTAACAATAGTAACTTAATAACTCTAACACTTTCCCTGACTCATGCAATAGCCATGAAACGTATCTCAAGGTTCTGTAGGCGAGTATTCGACCTTGTACTCCAAAGTTTCTCACAAGAACCTCTAGGTTTCGCCTTTTTACGTTTTAGGATAAAAACACTTATATTGTACTTCATTATCATACTAATTCATAAGCAGTAAGAATGGGAAGCTTGGTATCATTGACAATTGTGAATTTTATGGCATCAATTCGGTATCAACTTTCATTTGTCAATAATTCTTAAATAGAATACTGTAATAATTCAAAAGACGAGAAACTGAATTCAAACGATATTATGTCAAGGGCTGTTTGTAATTTAGTATCTAAGATCTATATTGAAGAAGTAAGTAGCTATATGTGAGTCCAAATTAACAACTAGGGGCTAAGGGAGCTTTCAAAAACCTTATGATTTAAAGCAGATTCACAGCTCACTAAGTGAGGTACTTATAGAACGGCCTGACTCGCTTTCCACTCAGACAGTAATTTAAGACAAAATCTCTACTTCGGCGATGCTGCTCTGATGTTATAGATATTTGTAAAGGCACAAAAGGCGCTTCAAAGGTTTTACTGCTTGCTCCAGATGATTATAAAGAGAGGTATTATCAGAGCTTTAGTAAGTTTTACTAGCGAATCTCGAATGAGGTGAACCACTAGGTGTTTCAATTGTATCTTCAATAATGATGGGTACTGCACAACCACTACTTAATCATAAACAAAAGGGACTGGATGTGCTGTATTAGCTACTAAATGTAACAAGAAATGATTTCATATTGGTGATTGAACGTATTCTGATTTTCTTGTTATTAATCTCCTTGAACCTGATTGCCCCACCAAAAAATCATTGAAATCAATGATGTAGTTATTATGGCTGCCTCCACTGTAGACTCAGATGCTACGGTGGTCAAGATTTTTTTTTGCTAAGAAAATTTTTTGGAGGTAGAAGGAGTGAAATATTTGAAGTATTTAAAATTACAAGTGACAGGCTGGCGAGACTTCTACAAGCTAGGATTAGGGAATGTTACACTCTGTCATGAAATTTCACTTGCTTTTTAAGTGAACCACCGGGAATGATGAATGTTATTGTTGACACTACAAGGAGGTGTCTGACATCGCTACCCTCTACACTAGTATGCTGACTTGATTTTATGGATGTATAGAGGTCTTTATCTATTAACTCCCTTTTAAGATATTTTCACATCCCTCGTGTCCACAAATGGGACTCCTTACCCAGACAATCTTCTTCACTTCTTGTTATCACCGCGTCGCAACTTACCCGGATCTTTTCTCCTTTCATTTACTATCTACTTTTGCTTCAATTTCTATCTATAAACTCTCTCTAAAGAGATATGCCCTAGATTATTTAACGTGCAAGTTTCTTTCACTCATACTTTTTCATTACACTCATTCCCCAATTCAGAATAATTTTATTTAATTTTATTTTATTTTCGATTTTTTGATTTTGTCTAAATCTTAAAAATTGCAACTTTTAGAAATTTAATAAATATTCAAAAAAAATAAAATTTAATATCATTTTAAAATTTTTTTTCTTTAAAATTCTATTTACTTGCACTAGCTACAATGAGTTTGTAAAAAATTTAAATCTCTTTATATTGCCACAATTTTCATCGTCCAAATGGGCCACATTGTAGAAACATTGATTGCAAATTCCTGAAATAAAGGGGGCCGCGAAATCGAAATAGTCTCGTAATTTCGAGTTTCGAATCTCACTGATAAAAAAATTATACGATTCAAAAACATCTTTATATATATAGCAATAAAAAAATGGAACAAACAACTTTTAGTCCTTCGTTGGAACAGAATCAATGTCTTAGATCAAGAATGTTGAACCAAGGGCGATGAATATTAACGACCATGATCTGCTAAGTATGGTGCCGCAGCCTTCAGCGAAAATTTGGGTAGTCGATATTGAAGGAGATAAGAATGAATGATTAAATCCAGATATTGTAGTTGTCGAACCTAAAGCTGAAATTGCTGAAACTTCATTTGTCTGAATATTATAAGCTATTCTATCGGATGCTATGGCTTCTGATGCTGCTCCATTAGAACCTGTACCATCAGAAGTGATTGGAAAACATGTGGCATATGAGGTAGTTTCGTTAGTAATTGTTGTAAAGCTAGTAATGGCCGGTAATTGGGTGCAAGATTTAGCAGAGCATAAAGTGATGGTAACCACAGTAGTCTCAACTGCTGAAGTTGTAAACTTATTTTCTTCTTCGATACTTGGTGGGTTGATGGATATGGTACTAGTGGTACATAAAGTAGTAGCATGTCTTGATTTGGATGATGAACTTACAACTTGATGTTTAGTGGTAGGGTTGCCATTAGAATCCATTGTGTCGATAACTTCCTGAATCACTGTAGTGGGATCCCCGCTAGCATCACTAGGAGTGTAGGTGGTGGTAAAATCGATACATTCTGGACACTCTGTTGATAAGATGACACTTGAAAATTTTTGCATAGATGAGAATGATTCACTAGATGACAATGATTCACTAGTTGAGGATGATTCACTAGTTGAGAATGGTTCACTAGTTGATAGTGGTTCACTAGTTGAGAATGACTCACTAGTGGACAGTGGTTCACTAGACACTAATGATTCACTAGGCGACAATGATTCAATAGACAACAATGATTCACTAGTTGAGGATGATTCACTAGTTGAGGATGATTCACTAGTTGCGAATGTTTGACTAGTTGACAGTGGTTCGCTAGTTGACAGTGATTCAGTAGATGACAGTGGTTTACTAGTTGACAGTGGTTCGCTAGACACTAATGATTCAGTAGATGACAGTGGTTTACTAGTTGACAGTGGTTCGCTAGACACTAATGATTCAGTAGATGACAGTGGTTTACTAGTTGACAGTGGTTCGCTAGACACTAATGATTCAGTAGATGACAGTGGTTTACTAGTTGACAGTGGTTCGCTAGACACTAATGATTCAGTAGATGACAGTGGTTTACTAGTTGACAGTGGTTCGCTAGACACTAATGATTCAGTAGATGACAGTGGTTCACTAGTTGAGGATGATTCACTAGTTGAGGATGATTCACTAGTTGAGGATGATTCACTAGTTGAGGATGATTCACTAGTTGAGGATGATTCACTAGTTGAGGATGATTCACTAGTTGAGGATGATTCACTAGTTGAGGATGATTCACTAGTTGAGGATGATTCACTAGTTGAGGATGATTCACTAGTTGAGAATGATTCACTAGTTGAGAATGATTCACTAGTTGACAGTGGTTCAGTAGATGAGAATGATTCACTAGTTGACAGTGGTTCAGTAGATGAGAATGATTCACTAGTTGACAATGTTTGACTGGTTGACAGTGGTTCACTAGTTGACAGTGGTTTACTAGTTGACAGTGGTTCAGTAGATGACAATGTTTGACTGGTTGACAGTGGTTCACTAGTTGACAGTGGTTTACTAGTTGACAGTGGTTCACTAGTTGAGGATGATTCACTAGTTGAGGATGATTCACTAGTTGAGGATGATTCACTAGTTGAGGATGATTCACTAGTTGACAGTGGTTCAGTAGATGACAGTGGTTTACTAGTTGAGAATGATTCACTAGTTGACAGTGGTTCAGTAGATGAGAATGATTCACTAGTTGACAGTGGTTCAGTAGATGAGAATGATTCACTAGTTGCGAATGTTTGACTAGTTGACAGTGGTTCAGCGGGTTGTATACATATATCGTCATTAGCATTTACAGGGTAATACCAGGGCAAGATGGTGGTAGTCGTGCCATCAGGGTATGTCCAAGCTATTGTCATAGAAACATCACCCGGACTATTATAATAAAACATTTTTATAGGATAGCATGAGTCAGCTTCAAAATTGTACGAATATGCATAACTTCTGCCACCAGCTACGGATTTGTCTCCTAAGTTCATTTTCACGGGGTTAAGGCAACAATCAATTACATCATTAGCTGTTTCAATATTTATTGTCATGAAGTCATCCGCTGCGAAAAACAAGGTATATAGACCGGTTTTGGGTGGACATATATAACCTGAATATCTGATAGCAAAATTACGGGCCGTAACATTTACGTTGTAAACAGAAGCAATTTCGGTTTTTGTAAAATTGAGGTTTTGCTCCTTTATCCCGTAGACAGCTTTGTCAGGTTCTATCTCGTCAAGTGAGGAAAGATAGTCTTTGAAGATTTGTAAAGTGCTAGTCTGATAATCATTACCAACACCAAGCTCAGCCCTGGTGCTTGTATTATTGTAGATGTCAACACGTAGTCCTTCTTTGAATACTTGTTCAGTCAAATCAGAAATACAATTCGTCGCCAAAAGGCATGGAATCCAGGCTAAAATCGCAATTAAATAATAAAATAACATGATGTGTATAATATTGGAAAAAGGCCATATTCCCACTTTATATACTTTGCAGCAATCACCTTC
>JAJLZU010000024.1:0-12350 GCA_030572395.1 Yamadazyma michaelii
AGAACCAGGAACTACCACTACTACTACTAGTACTGTCCCACCAGGAGAAAGCGTTCCTCCACCAACTACAGTCTGTGATAGTGATAGTCTCACATGTACCGTTGAAACCTTTGTTCAATCATCATCTGAACCAGGAACTACCACCACTACTACTAGCACTGTTCCTGCAGGATCATCAGTTCCACCTCCAACTACTACTTGTGACAGCGATGGTTTAACATGTACCATCGAGACATTCGTTCCATCACCATCATCGTCAGAACCAGGAACTACCACTACTACTACTAGTACTGTCCCACCGGGAGAAAGCATTCCTCCACCAACTACCGTCTGTGACAGCGACAGCTTAACATGTACTGTTGAAACTTTTGTCCAATCATCATCTGAACCAGGAACTACCACTACTACTACTAGTACTGTCCCACCGGGAGAAAGCATTCCTCCACCAACTACCGTCTGTGACAGCGACAGCTTAACATGTACTGTTGAAACTTTTGTCCAATCATCATCTGAACCAGGAACTACCACTACTACTACTAGTACTGTCCCACCGGGAGAAAGCATTCCTCCACCAACTACCGTCTGTGACAGCGACAGCTTAACATGTACTGTTGAAACTTTTGTCCAATCATCATCTGAACCAGGAACTACCACCACTACTACTAGCACTGTTCCTGCAGGTTCCTCACTTCCTCCTCCAACTACTACTTGTGACAGCGATGGTTTAACATGTACCATCGAGACTTTCGTTCCATCACCATCATCGTCAGAACCAGGCACTTCCACCACTACCACTAGTACAGTTCCACCAGGAGAAAGCGTTCCTCCACCAACTACCGTTTGTGATAGTGATAGTCTCACATGTACTGTTGAAACTTTCGTTCAATCATCTTCATCAGAGCCAGGTATCACTACCACCACCACCTCCACTCCTCCACCAGGATCATCGGTTCCACCAACTACTTATACTACTTGTGACAGTGCAAGTACTGATTGTACTGTAGTTGTAGTTCCAACATCATCGTCAGAACCAGGTATCACCACCACAACCACTAGTACAGTTCCACCAGGTTCCTCACTTCCTCCACCAACTACAGTCTGTGATAGTGATAGTCTCACATGTACCGTTGAAACCTTTGTTCAATCAACACCATCTGAACCAGGTATCACTACCACCACCACCTCCACTCCTCCACCAGGATCATCAGTTCCTC
Source organism: Yamadazyma michaelii (assembly GCA_030572395.1). NCBI lineage: Eukaryota > Fungi > Ascomycota > Pichiomycetes > Serinales > Debaryomycetaceae > Yamadazyma > Yamadazyma michaelii. The sequence goes on from JAJLZU010000024.1 coordinate 1,215, forward strand.
CAACTACTTACACTACTTGTGACAGTGCAAGTACTGATTGCACTGTATTCGTTATTCCACCACCAGGTGAAACTACAACCACTACATCTACTCCTCCACCAGGAGAAAGCGTTCCACCAACTACTTACACTACTTGTGACAGTGCAAGTACCGATTGTACTGTAGTTGTTGTCCCATCAACAGGAATTGAAACAACCACCATCCCAGGTCCTGCTCCAAGTACCTATACCACAGTCGTTACCACCGGATCCACTCCAAGTACTGAAGTAGTTGTTGTTACTCCAACATCAGGTCCAGGCATTGAAACTACCACCATCCCAGGTCCCTCACCCGCTACTTACACATCCAGTGGCAGTACTACAACCAAGGTTGTTGTAGTCACTACCCCTCCTAACCTTTCAACCACCACCATACCAGGGCCTTCATTAAGTACCTATACAACCAGTGACAGTACTACTACGTATGTTATTAAAGTCACTCCAACACCACCTTACCAGAATTCAACTTCCACTTCAAAAGTTCCAGCTACTAATCCCGGTACTATTACTACTGTTGTAACCAAGACAATTACGCCAGAAAATCCAGAAAATCCGGGTGAACCAGGTACCCCTATCGTAACAAGTTACACAACAACATTTGAAGAAACTACAACACCTGCTACATTCACTAGTACTACTGTCGAAACTCCAAAAGGAGGTAAACCAACCACTATTACAACCACTATCACTCAGGGTGGTTCCGGTAATAATGGAGGATCAGGCTCTAATGGAGGATCTAGTTCCAATGAAGAATCAGGTTCTAATGGAGGATCCGGCTCCAATGGAGGATCATCATCTTACATTCCATCCCCAGTTGTCGCTGTCTCAAACTATGAAGGTTCTGCCGTTAAAGTCGTTTCACCTTTATTATTTGTTTTAGCATCCTTCTTCTGGATGTAGTATACTTTCGCTAGTTCGACTCATATCCATTTCTGTATTGAGTTTTTATATTCGTCCTTTATAGGTTATATTATATGTTCGTATTTGCTCTGATTCGCTAAATCATGAAGCGAAGTAATGTAATAAATACACTAGAATCGCGTCGTTTGCAGAATAATTCGTTTGTCCCGAGAACCTGGTGTACGGGTTTGTGGTACTTACCTTCTTAAACATACGAGGCCCAACTTGAGTAGACTTTCTTAGAGGGTTGAAAGTACTTTGTCAAATTGTCTATGATGATCGGTTAAAGCGTCAAGAAGATGCCAATCAAAAGTTTTGACCTCTAGGACAATAATGGAACCAATCATAAAATATGTTATTGCAAAAGACATGAGGAGAAGACTCTACTTTTCGTTTATTAACTGAATAAGTGCTAAAAATATATTCAGACGCTGAAGATAAGAGCATCCATGTTGTTCTTTTGATTTTGTTTTTTACTTCGGAGGAGCTGAGTGTGATAAACTATATCAATCTTCAGTCCTTCTTTCAACCATTAGAACTCGTGCAATCAATTTTATCGAAGAATTTAGCTATGGGAGAAAAATAATTCAGGATTTGATAAGGCAATTATATTTCACTAATAAAGGTTACCCAACTTCGATATATATACTTAGAATTAGGTTTTAGAAGAGTGCTGTATCTTACCAGGTGGAGGCTATTGAGGGCTCCAACGTTCTGAGCCTTGATTTACATCCTGTATTCTTCCAGACCCTGATTTCGAAGAGATTTGAGCGACATTTTATCTAATCTCAAGCAGTCGAACCTCTTTAGGAAGTGTATCAGAATTCATTCAAAAAATCAATCTTCCTCTAGCTCATGGAAAGTCATATATGTTTGAGCTAAAGTTGCTTAATGGTACAGTTATGAATTTTCATATACATTTATACTGGGGCCACATTAGCATGAGAGTTTTGAAAGGAATTCGATTTTTTTGTCTCCTTGGTCTTGTATTTGATGGGTACGATAATCGATGTTTAATAATCTCTCAACAAATATGACTGGGCCAATCCCAAAATGGTAATAAAAGAAAGTAACCACCAAAACAAAGTCAGTAAGTCCATGTTATCACAAGCCGACATTAGCCAGCCCCATACCAACGGTGCAAATATACTTGCGAAACTGGAAACACTTAAAGCATACCCATGTACCACAGCTCTATGTTGAGGTTCTGTAGCTCTGTGAATCAAAAGAATTATTTGAGAGAATCCAATAATTGCACCCAAATCCTTGGCTATGACATTAGCAAATATCAACAAATAATGAACAATGTTTGGCATTGATGCATTGTATTCTGGTAGCGTGAAAATGATTTCGGGTAACAAGAAGTAACATACTGGGAAAATAAACAAAGCAATCCTATAAGTCTTCAACGAATCGTATTTTTTGATCAAATAGGGCAACACGAAGAGAACCATTAAAACTCCAGCAAACCCATTTGTGGACAAGATGTTCCCGATCTTGTGTTCATCAAAACCAAATCCACCTTTGACACGGAATGGAAAACTCAAATGCTCTGGTTCTATCTTAGCTCCCAATAAGATAGGCAAAAACTCCCCATAAACCATAATATGCAGAAGAAATATAAAGTGGCTTATAATTGTGTTGATAACGTTGGAAGTTAAAGGCTTACTTTGCAAATGTAATTCTTCCTCGTGGTCTGTCTTGTTGAAACTTTCCAACTCGACTTCGTTATTTTCAGTTTCCAGACTTTGAACCAAACTTTCAATTTCATCGTCATCTACAATTGCGTACTTAGGCACTGCCCACACCCTGTCTGGAATGACGAAACCGAGCTTTCTTCTAATTTTGTCACCTAACTCGAGCCCCCTATCTCTTGATGTCTTTTTCTTCAGACTAGTTTCCTCCAAAAACAAGAACATCACAATAGCTGCAAAAACAAGTATACTAGCAGCAACGATATTAGGAAGGGCAAATGGGTAAGTCTTGAGCAATTGAGGAGTTCGTTTGAAAAGAAGATGACTATTACCATCCAGCTGTTTCCAACTTGCACCGTCCCCGGTTGCAGCACCATTTGAATTTGATTCACCACCGCTGGCTGCATCATGATGCCAAGGACTTGGAGTCTTCAATTTAGCTCCAATAAATGGTCCAACAATACTTCCAAGATTCCAAACTAAAGGAAATGTTGCAAAAGAGATAAAGTGGTGCTTTCTTTCTGGCGCTACCTCACCCAAAACCGTTCTTGTGATGGCCATATTGGCGTTAGACAAACCACCAATAACTTTTGAAATGATAGCGGTAGTAAAATTTGGACTGAAACCATAGATCAACAAGGCAATAGCATTACCTATAAGCCCTATTATCAATACCGTCTTTCTTCCCCAAACATCTGCTCTCCTGGTCCAAAATATATTAGAAACCGTCTTGCTAGCACCGTAAGCAGCTATTAAGTACCCATTCAAAGTAAAAAGGTAACTTTCAGAAGGGGCTATGTGGAACTTTCGAAGCATATGGATCTGATAAGGGAATATCTGTGTATATGCTAGTGACTCAGCGAATCTCATGACACATACAATAGCTATTTGATAGAAGGGAAACCCTTCAAAAGACAAGCCTGAATTCATAGAAAGAGTTAAAATTCAGAGTTGGGGATTTCTGAGCATTCAAGTGAAACCATGTCAGGCCACCAGAAGTCCTAATGTCTAGGCAGTTTATGTAAGAGTGCTTGGTAGCGAGGACTGTCCTTAATAGCGAAATGCACTTTATTATTTCATAAACTACTATATAGACCGTTGCCGGAAATGATAAAGAACCAATTAAGTTCTTGGGAGTCTTAAAAATATTTGAATCGCCTGATGGCCATCTGTGAGAAATGATCCCAACAAGATCGACCATAAAAGGCGGAAATACACATACATAAAAAGAACTTTAGCATAAATAACCGAGCCGGAAACTCAGGCTTGATTACCGAACATCTTAAATTTTCTGGGCCATGTAATCTTCTGAGACAAAACTATAATAATTGAAAGTTTTGCATCCAACCAAAGCAAACTTTATGAACTGAATTCTTGGCACGTTATGATATACAGGATTCTACACATCGGCTTTATTGGCAAGAACTAAGAAAATCATAATCCCGGTTCGTTGCAATGTACACTTTTTTCATTTTTATACAGGTTGTTGTAAGATACTGATTATTATAATATCCTCTATTGCAGTAATATACGAGACTTGCCAATTTATCATACTAACCTTAAAAAGCTATGCAAGATATACGAGGCGTCGTGGAGGAAGCAATTAGCCAGTCGAGATAATTTTGTGGTACGTCGCTTGAAATACCAGCAACTCTATGCGAGACGGTTAATATTTTTTTCCTTCATATAGACTGCAATTTGCAAGTAGTACGCAGTACTGTTCTATAGACATGTGCGAAAGTTGAAAATGTCCGTCATATAAGCTGATCTTTTAGATAAAAACAAACTACGTATATTACCGGCCTAGAAGGCCAACGAACTAAAGACTATTACTCATTATTCTACAATCTAAATGAGAACAGCGGCGGCAGCGAGAAAAGCGGCACCAAGGCCAACAGCGTTTTGTACACCCTTACCTTCGTAAGAAGAAATTACAGGGGAAGTTTCAGCGGCAGCAGCAGCAGCAGTGGCAGCAGTAGATGAATTTTCACCGGCGGCAGCAGTAGCAGTGGCAGCAGCAGATGAATTTTCAGCGGCGGCAGCAGCAGCAGCAGTGGCAGCAGCAGCAGATGAATTTTCAGCGGCGGCAGCAGCAGCAGTGGCAGCAGCAGCAGATGATGGATTTTCAGCGGCGGCAGCAGCAGCAGATGATGGATTTTCAGCAGCGGCAGCAGCAGCAGAAGAAGTTTCAGCGGCAGCAGCAGTAGTAGTAGCTGAAGAAGTTACAGCTGGAGCAGCAGCAGCATCAGCCGATGAATTTTCACTGGCAGCAATAGCAGCGGCAGATGAGGTTTCAGCAGCAGCAGCAGTAGCAGTAGATGAGCCACCAAGGGTATAGGCGATAACATTGGTTGCAGATGCGTATTGAGCAGCATAGGTGTTTTCAACACCAATAGTAGACGTGATAACCTTAGTGAATTGAGCCCCATTTCTGGAAATAAAAAGGGAGAAAGTAGTCAAAGTTTCAGCATTGACAATAGCAGTTAAAACAGCGAGTGTGGTGGCGGTAGTGAATCTCATAATTATTTGAAAAATCAAAAGTGATGAAAAAGATAAGAGCTAAGACCCCTCAATATATACCTGGACTAAATTTTACGGCGCTCCTATTATAATCTTGAAAAATTCAAACAAAAAGAGGCGTTTAAACTTGTGATTGTTATGGTGGGAAAAGAGCCACTCACGTTTGGAACAGCAAAGCTAAATACGGAATTGACCTGGTTTTCCACCCAACACGGAAGTCGTCGCTGCAGCATGCATGCATAATTACCCGAAACGCTTTAGGCCAAGTACTGAGCACCCAAAATATTTAACAAGAAGTTACATAGGCTGGAATAACTTTTCAATGAGATTATTTTTTGTTTCATGGCATTTAACCGGTCATTCGTTAATGTGTATTTCTAATTTGTTCTTATCCGAGAACGAATGTTAACTGTTTCCAGATTCACCATTCATTCCAAAAGTACTTACTTGAAATAGACGTCAGCTCTTAACTCTTAGTATAATGTAAATTAATTCTAAATAGTAACTATACGCTAACTAAGACATGTTGTAAATAACACCCAATGCAAGGGCAAAAAGTGTAGCGAATCCCAATGGGGTAGAAGTAGATCCAGCAGAGTCTGAAGATTTTGAAGAACTATCATCATCATCTCCATCAGAAGAACCTGTAGTGGTAGCGGAACTAGACGACTCATCATTATTGTCTGCTTGCGGTGTGTCAATAGACTCGTATTGGGAGTAAACTGGATCAGAAGAAGTAACGGTGTTAGGAATATGGCCAATCGTGGAAAACGATTGAGTAGTGGATGCTTCATCTGGAGCATAATAAAGATAACGGGTACCATTCGAAAAAACCGAATTAAGGGAAGTACTGAAGTTAGCATACCCAGATTCGTAGGTATAGGCTGGACCAAAGTAAAGGTAGTAGGATTCATTAGCTTCTTGTTCCACAAGATAATAATCCAACGTATTATTGTAATAGAACAAATGGGTGCTAAGGGTAAAGGGAGCAGTGTCTTTGGTAGAATTGACGGTGACTACTCCATCACTGTTAATAGTGAAATACTTTGGTTTTTCGAAGGAGTCGTCAGAACTGGCGGTAATTTCGTAGTACCCTTGGTCAGTTATAGCACCGGTGAAATTGTAACAAGTAGTACAGTCATCACCATAAAGACCTACAACCCCGGCTTCATTGTATTGGAGGGGTGCAAAAATATCCAAAGGAAACTGTCCATTGTGGCAGTTGGAGTAAAGGATGAATTCAGCAGAATCAGCGACAGCGTAAGCAATGGCTCCAGCATAAGCAATAAATTTAGAAACTGATAACATTTTGGTTATTCGAATATTTTTCTTGTTAACGCCGGTGATATATATATTAATTTTAATTTACCCGTCTTGGCAAATATGTCCGTTGAAACTTAAAAAAAAAAAAGGTTGCAATTCGCTGATTTTTTAGATAATTTATTGATGAAAAAATAAATAATAAAATATTTACAATCCCATGCATATCTTTTCCGATTGGCTCTTCCGCCATGAGACAACTCGAATATACATAAGGCAACCTCGATACTGTGTTGCCCAGAAATACTCACTACAAGGGTAACAATGCATGATTCCTGAATGATCTAATGAAAATAATTAGAGTTTCTCAAAAAGGTTATATAAGTGCTTATATATCCGACAACTCAACTCAAACAAAGATGCATTTTACCATTTTTTTGGCTTCATTGGTGCTGATTGCATATTCCCAGCCTGTTGTAGAAGGCTTAAAATTGCAGAAAAGAGTTGCTTCAACAACCACTTTGACAGATAATGTTTGGACTACAACTACTGGATCAGTTGAGACCACCATTACACCCTTTGCTTTTGATGGAGTGACTATTCTGGCATCCCCAGTGAGAACTGATGGTGATGCAACTACCCCCTGGGTTTCCCTTGATAGTTCTGGGATCCCCTATTTAGTAACTCCCTCGGTGTCTGGCGGTTCTGTTGTCTCAGCATCTCCAACACCTACTAATACCTTGTATCCTACTGTACTTGCAGCGCCTCCCGTTAAAAGATGTTGGGGGGATGGGAGAGCAGCTTACACCAACCCATTCTGCATTGCTAACAAGACAGAGTTTGTTATAGGTGAAACATACTGGATCACCTGGAACCCGCTTTACTGGAACCCATACGAACTGGAAAGCTCTACTGATGTTCAAAAAGTACGGTTCAAATTCTATGATATTTACGATAGTGATACTGCTTTGATAACTTCAGATTGGATAGAAAATGATCTTGGATACTATTACTGGACTGCGTCTGAGGATGCCTTTGGAACCAACAACGGAGGGTGGGTTCAAATATACATGGATCCTTTAGTTGAGAACAACACCACTTCTACAAAGCAAGATCCAGTTGCAGGACCATTCGTGAAAGTTATAAAGTCAACCAAAGATTCACAAAGTACCATCTCAAGAGTACCTTCCGATAACCTTGATGACGATGGAACTAGTTCCCCATCTTCTACCAATGCTGACTCCAGCGCTACTAGTAGTGCTAGCAGCAGCGACAGTGGTAGCTCAAGTAAGAAAAGTTCCAATAAGGCTAAGATTATCGCCCCTGCTGTAGTAGTCCCAATTGTAGCTATATCTATCATTGCTGCAGTCGTGTTTGGATACCTTTTGAAGAAGAGGAAGAGCCATGTTAATCCTACAAATTCCATCAAGTTGCAGTGGTTCAGGAGAAGCAAAGGATATGTGTCTTCCCGAGATCATAGAGTGAAAGAAGAAAATGCCAGTGACGATGTTGCCTTTGATGGTGACACAACTGTAGACGTTAAGGCAAATTGCTAGAACATGAAAAGAGAGCAGGTGTTTTCAATTAGCAATGAGTTAATTTTAATCCATTCATGGTGTTATTAAGTGTACTATTTTGAAAGTTCACTGTAAATTATGGTAATACATAAGCCTTTCAAGGGATCCAAAGATCGGGAATTAGTAAATGTAGTGTTTTTATTGTTATTCAATTAATATGTCATTTTACTCTGCTGGAGCTTCAAGTTCCAATTATCTACCTCTTGAATAATGAAGCTCCAGTAGAGAAAGCTTCTGCAATTTTGCGCCTTCTATTAGTTAAGTAGCCTCTGGTAATGAAGAGTATTTAATTTCAGAGCAAGCTTCAAGTAGTGAACTTCAGATTAATTCCCACGAGTCTGCTAACTCTAAAATATCCAACACATAATCCAATACAGACAACGTAATCAACTAGTGACTTCCAGTGTGCAACTACCTGAACACATCCATCAATAGGGAGTTCTGAATCATTCATCACTTAATTTTGAGATAGGGGATTTAAACATAAGAGATGACTATTCTAGGATAGGAGCGAATCGTCGAAAAGGTAATACCCAACGAGGTTGTTTCCGGGTAAAATACATTAAGCTCCATCGACGGGATTGATACTCGTAAATTCGCATAAACTTCTTCAATACACATGTAGTACCAATTCTCCCTAAAGGAATCAAAACACCAGAATATAAAAACGACAAAGTCGCATCCTATCAATAATTTTGGTATGGAAAAAGTTATGTGACTTTACCACATCGCGAACTGGTGTACGGGGGAATTGAACTACAGGTGTACGGGGGAATTGAACTCTGAACTTTAATTATCGTAGAGTATGTTGGTGAGTATCTTATTATCACTTGTTCATGTGCTTATCTTCGCAAGCTGCGCAATAATCACAAATGAAGAATTTCGGAACTTAACTGGAAGCTTCTATGATTGTCTAGGTAATCAATCACACTTGGCCAATATCACTATATTCAATGACGGAGAAGTCATGATTTTACCTTCCACTAACAGAACTTTCGACTTCGATGGTCCAGATTCCATAGTTGAGAACTGCTTTGAACAAATTCATGACGGCAAAGTTATTGCATTAGCCGAAGACATATATTACCTAGATGGTACAGAGGATGTGGAACCTGTTGGAGACCATATTAATGGTTTGTATGATGGAGACGAGGTCTACGTCAGAGAATATCAGCCAATTCGCAACACAAGTAACATTACCATTAGCGCCACTGGAGTTCTAACACTTACAAGTTACGACGAAAGAGGTAGTGATAGCAATGGTTATTTCGATATGGCACATGTCAACTCTATTTTTGAATGCGAAGATACAAAGTGAAGGAAAAATTCTACGGTTGTCTAAAGTAAGAGTGGCTTAACAGATATTAATTTTCTAATTGAAGACGTTTAATGGGTTGATATGAAAATGTTTACTTAATAGTTAAGCACAGGAAAAGGATTCTAACGCGGGCAGAAAAACATTATGACTTTCGAATTGTTTGTCGATAAGCTTTCCTATTCGGTTTTTTCATGCAGCGACGGAAGTGCCACAGCTAATAACAAGAGTGGCCCTACCTGCCTATAGTCAGATTCTCCCCCTCAAAATCCCTGTAGCCTCATACATTTCTTAATACGAATTTTCTGCTGACAGCTACACGAGTGTATTTACTTCATGACTTCACTTTACGATTTAGAGAATCAGAACAAATACGTAACATATAATATAACCTATAAAGGACGAATACAAAAACTCAACACAGAAATGGACATGAGTCGAACTAGCGAAAGTATACTACATCCAGAAGAAGGATGCTAAAACAAATAATAAAGGTGAAACGACTTTAACAGCAGAACCTTCATAGTTTGAGACAACAACTGGAGATGGACTGTAAGATGACGATCCTCCATTCGAGCCTGATCCTCCATTAGAACCTGATCCTCCATTAGAACCTGATCCTCCATTAGAACCTGATCCTCCATTGGAACTAGATCCTCCATTAGAGCCTGATCCTCCATTATTACCGGAACCACCTTGAGTGATAGTGGTTGTAATAGTGGTTGGTTTACCTCCTTTTGGAGTTTCGACAGTAGTACTAGTGAATGTAGCAGGTGTTGTAGTTTCTTCAAATGTTGTTGTGTAACTTGTTACGATAGGGGTACCTGGTTCACCCGGATTTTCTGGATTTTCTGGCGTAATTGTCTTGGTTACAACAGTAGTAATAGTACCGGGATTAGTAGCTGGAACTTTTGAAGTGGAAGTTGAATTCTGGTAAGGTGGTGTTGGAGTGACTTTAATAACATACGTAGTAGTACTGTCACTGGTTGTATAGGTACTTAATGAAGGCCCTGGTATGGTGGTGGTTGAAAGGTTAGGAGGGGTAGTGACTACAACAACCTTGGTTGTAGTACTGCCACTGGATGTGTAAGTAGCGGGTGAGGGACCTGGGATGGTGGTAGTTTCAATGCCTGGACCTGATGTTGGAGTAACAACAACTACTTCAGTACTTGGAGTGGATCCGGTGGTAACGACTGTGGTGTAAGTACTTGGAGCAGGACCTGGGATGGTGGTAGTTTCAATGCCTGGACCTGATGTTGGAGTAACAACAACTACTTCAGTACTTGGAGTGGATCCGGTGGTAACGACTGTGGTGTAAGTACTTGGAGCAGGACCTGGGATGGTGGTAGTTTCAATGCCTGGACCTGAAGATCCTCCTGGGGTGTCGACAATAACAATAACTTCAGATAAACCAGTGGTAGTAGTGGTGGATGTGTAACTCTTATCCCATGGGGTTGTTACAGTGATGGTTGGCTCTGAAGATGGCAGTGGAACAAAAGTCTCAACCGTACATGTCAAGCTATCACTATCACAGATGGTAGTTGGTGGAGGAACTGAGGAACCTTGTGGAACAGTACTAGTGGTAGTGGTGGTAGTACCTGGTGGAACAAAAGTTTCAACTGTACATGTAAGACTATCGCTGTCACAAGTAGTAGTTGGTGGTGGAACTGATGAGCCTGCAGGAACAGTACTGGTGGTAGTGGTGGTGGTACCTGGTTCAGATGATGATGGTGATGGAACAAAAGTTTCAACTGTACATGTAAGACTATTGCTGTCACAAGTAGTAGTTGGTGGTGGAACTGATGAGCCTGCAGGAACAGTACTGGTGGTAG
>JAJLZU010000025.1:0-11591 GCA_030572395.1 Yamadazyma michaelii
TATATAACAGACACTTACGCGGTCATAACAACGCATGTTTACATAATCTCGCAGATCCGATAAGGAATGCAAACATCAACAAAATAAACATTGGCAGCAGTATACACAAAAACAGACACAACCTAAGATATAGGCATAAGTTGATACAGAATACGAATATACTACTAGAGAGTAGGCTCAAATAAGTGAGATGAAAAACATCAATGATCACAAAATTCATGACTCTAAATTAGTGACTCTAAATCAGTGCTTAACATACGAGAAAACGACAAGTCTAATGGTATACGATCATAAATAGGTGTACCAAAAGAATATCAACAACTACAACAGTAGATGTAAAAAGACAAACCAAAAGTGTCGCACCGATTTATGAGTATAATCAAGTAGAAGTTGCGAAAAGAGCGAATGAGATTCTCGAAGACTGTCTTCGAGATCTCTGTATGTAATTCCACCAGTTCACCCATAATAACTGTATGGATTTCCTGGCTATACTGTATGGGTTTCCTGAAAATATCACATGGACTCAGTTCCCCATAGTTAAGGTCAGTTTTCCGATCATACCCATTTCCCGTAGTTCCCCGTTTTACATAGTTAACGTACGCAGTGCGCACTATCGCAGCCCTCAGCAGTGCCGATTTGGGACAAACACCTAAAGAGGCAACTTTTATGTAAATTCACTAATTAACACAACTATGTTACATTTTCATAACTATATTACACAAACGTAGTGACGAGCCTGCCAACCACCAAGAGTCTTTCAAATTATCCAAGGTGTTGAGTACCATCTTCACCATCTTCTGTTGTGTGGCATTCTCGGCAACTATTTTCTTCTCTAGTTGTAAAATAGCTGCAACATGAAGTAGTGCATGAACTGCCACAATGTGGGGAACTAACTTTCCGCTTGAAACCAAGTCTAAAATCTCCTGACAACGCTTAACGACTAGTTCTTGTGATTGTCCTTGTACCAAATAAGATATGGGATCTATTTGAGAGCGAAGGTATAAAATTGCCACATATTGATGAAAAATCGTTAGCATGAACTCTGAGTTTTCATCTTGAACAGAGGGCATTTTCCAATTTATTATGTCATGCTCGATGGTAGTGTCATCCCTTGTACGTCCGCTAGGTGGGCGATAATAAGCACACAAAATGCGTTCGATGAATACAGAATTTTCAACCACCGATTTGAGAATACCATAATCACTTTCTTTCTCGAAATCGCTTGGAGAAATATCTTCAATATATAAATCAGCTTTGTTGAGACTCATTTCTCTTCCACTGGTAGCAGACACAAAACGATCACTCCAAAAAACAGTCCAGAATAATCTGCGAAGTAAACTCTTAGAATAAGTCACTTCGCTTTTCCAAGGTTCCGATTCAGTCAGGAATCCATTGAAACCATCTATAGAGGTAATACCCAACTCTCCACATAGACAGCACGCTTTAGATACATATTGCTTAGACATACTGGAACCGTCGGCACCTTCTTCATGAATCGACAATAAACAAAAGGCTTGAATAAGCACCACCTTCCTAGTTTCTTGTAGCTCCAAAAGTTTACATCTTTCGTATAGCAAGCTCGCATATTCTCTCTTGGATGAAGGGTCTTGCATCGGATCAACCCTAATAACACTCAAGATAATGGCGTTTAGGAGAATTGGCGGAATTGAGCCAACATCTTCCAAGGAATCTCGGGAAACAACAGGATAGAAAGGGTAAATAAAATCGAAGTATAGTTTAATAAACCTTCTTTGTTCTTGGACAGCAGGAAGACATAAAGCATTTTTGTCTTGTAAATACTTCTGTAAAATGAAATCCTCCTGGACATTATTGCTGTGCGCCGGTCTCCATGGATAGTAGAACCCAAGCTCGTCTCCGTCAAAACAAAGAAGGGCATCCGAACTCATTAACAGAGTCAATGGTTGAGTAGCACATACAAATTGGGGTCTACTTCTGTTCTTATCTAGAAGCATTTTTACGAAAACATCTTCATCTTGGATCAGGGCTTTGGATACGACCACTTTTGCTGAGTTTGATTTGAAAACACAGTCTATGGATTTAGCATGGCACAGCTGACATTTGTCTTGATTTTGCATTATAATACATTTTCGGTGCAGATTTCGACATTGTAAACAAGATATTAAATTTCGCTATCACAGTTAGTACAATATAATTAATATAGTAAAATAATACGACGTACTTTTCGCTTCTGCAGGGATAACACGGTAACTTTAAACTCATTCATATTCAAACTTATGGGGGAAGGCACACCATAAGTCGAGGAAGGGTGACGTTTGGTGCAGATCGGACGCAGTCCTCAAATTTCGGCCCGGCTTTGTTCTTAAATTTACAACAGCAAAAAGGTAGGGGATAAGATTTTCGGTGAATCAATATCATCACCAGAAAATAGAGCCAAGCCAGCTAGTGGGACACACCTCAGATTCTAGATATGAGGTTACTTGGGTCACATTATCTTCGTCATTGTTATTCGAATCATAAGGTGAAGTCACTCTCATCCTTTTGATTTTAATTCTACGCAGAGATTTACTTTGATGAGATCTTTGAAGAACGCCATAACATGTTGAATCTAAAAAGTCTCTGATAGCGGGAATTCAACTATGTCACCTGTATCAACAAGTGGCTTTCATACTTGCACAATTTATACCATTTTATGGAGCAAAATATCTTTATACACCTAAAATTCTAAAAACTTTAGCTCAGATGTTTATTTACGTTTCAAATATATATTCTAGAATAATTGAGAAACCTCAACGACGAGTGACCAGGGCAATGTTATATGGATGCCATATTGAGCAAGTCACATATTGCTAATAGGAGTAGCGAAAATCGAACCTGTAGTGATGCGATAGTCAAATTAGAGCGACGTTGATACTAGTTGACCAATATTGCCTTAGTAAAACAAGATTGTGACCAATGTTCTCCACCTGTCAAATTTCGATGCTGTAAGTTGTTCACATCTGTTCCATTTGAGCAAACTCATAGATAGAGGCAAGAAAACAAGGCAAAAAATACATCATTCTTTACTAAATCACGGTTCGGATGGGTCAAAACAGCGGACGGATTACCCGATTAGGCGATACATCTGAATTACATAAGAGAGGGTGGATTACCCGATTAGGTGTATGGGGTCGAATCTCGGTACGAGTCTGGGGTAATGCTTTCTTGCACTATTTAAAGCATCAAATGTGTAATTTGGAAGTCAAACTTGACAAACTTGAAAAGGATACAAACTTCAAAAGTTACGATAGTTTAAGATAGTGACAAGAAATGCCAGAACCAAAATCAAATACTCATGAATTACGCCCTGCAAGTTTCTCTGATGCTAAGGTCAGAGAAAGTGGTGATATTTCTTCTGTCTTCACAACATTTGGAAATAATAAGAAGGAAGGGCTTTCAGAATCATTTGCTGAGATTAAGAAACTGTTCATCGAAGATACCGTCAAACTCAAGGATTCTTGGGTCAGAGTAAAGAAACAATTGGGTGAAAGAATAAAAGAAGTTGAAAGAAATGGATCTGGCGGTATTCCTGTTTGTGATTTCAAAGATCTTAAGAATATGTCAGAAGGTATAAAGTCTGATGTTTATTCTAAAGGTTGTTTGGTCGTTAGGAATGTGATTCCTCAAGATGAAGCAAGAGGCTTCCAACAAGAAGTATTGGAATACGTTGCAAAGAATCCACAAACTAAGGGTTTTCCAAAGGATAATAAAGTTGTGTATGAATTGTACTGGTCCGCACCTCAAATAAAGGCTAGATGCCATCCTAATATGATTGCTGTAAATAACTATATGAATAATCTTTGGCATGCTAATGATGATTGTGAAGTCTGTCTTGACCAAAACGTCATGTATGCTGACCGTTTAAGAATTAGAAATTCTGGTGACTCATTGTTTTCTTTAGGACCACATGCTGATGGTGGTTCTTTAGAGAGATGGGAAGATAGCGAATACGCTAAATGTTACGAAAAGGTTTTCCAGGGAAATTGGGAAGAATGGGATCCTTATGATGCCACTCACCGTATTGAAGCTAAACAGGATCTTCATGATGCACAAGGAACATGTAATGTATTTAGGACTTTCCAAGGTTGGTTAGCTGTATCCGATATTGCTCCTAAGGAGGGTACCATTTACTTTGCTCCAGCTGTTAAGGAAATTACTGCCTACTATCTTTTGAAGCCATTCTTTGATGATGAGGATAACTTGAAGTTGGACGCTGAATTCCCTGGTTGTTATCCTGGTAAAAGTCATGAATTCAGAGACTTCAGCCATCCAGAATTACAATTAGAAAAATTGATGGTTCCAGTTCCTCCTGTTAAGCCTGGAGATACTGTTTACTGGCATTGTGATTTAATCCATTCTGTGGATCCTGAGCACAACGGTAAGGGCGATTCTTCCGTATTTTACATTCCATCATCCCCCCTTTGTGCAAGTAACATCAAGTATGCTCATTTTCAAAGAGAAACTTTCTTAAAGGGACTCATTCCACCTGATTTCCCAGGATTTCCTAATGACATTGGTGAAACAGAACATATTGATAGAGCTGTTGTAGATGATATCCAAAACTATGGTGGATCCGCTGGTTTAAAAGAAATGTGTTTAGAAAAGTTTGACATTAAGTCAAACTATTCTTCGGGGGCTAAAAGAGCAGTTGAAAATGCCAATGCTAAATTATTTGCTTAGTTAACATTGTTTATTAATATTTAGTTCAAATTATGGTTTGATTTTTTAAAGCGACCTCTCTCTATCTTTCTCTGGCCCTAGACGATTGATGCTTTACGACCCCATTTCTTTTTCACCAGGTCAAACTAATACCAAAAAAATAGAATAAAGTAGAATAAATGGTATAGGAGCACTAAATACTGTTCATTAACTAATATTGTGCTGGTATTTGAATATGGCTCTACGCAATATGGCCCACAATTTTGTAACCCCATCAACCAGTCAATCGATTTCTCCAAAATCATAATCGTCACTTGAAAGTCTCCATTCTACATTTCGTGACATTAAACTGTTTAGTAATCTCTCTCCATTTCCAAGTATTAGCCTATCCTTCATTTAATTTACCCTCTAACTTAGCAAGTATATACTTTGCAATGTTAGGTATAAACCTAGTCGTATCACGAAATCCTTATTACGAAGGTGCACTAATCATTCTGAAAACACTAAGGGCGGAAATGAGCGGGCGGGGCATTTTAGAGAATTATGACATATACGGTAAGAAAAATTCTTATGTCCGAAGACATACCTAATATGGCGGTACAACACACTAGTCCATACATTGTTACAGTTGAAAGCTCACTTTTCCAATCATACCCGTTTTCCGTAGTTCCCCGATTTACATAGTTAACGTACGCAGTGCGCACTATCGCAGCCCTCATCCATCATGACTATATTTCCTTGCCTCGTTCGCATTTTAACCCTTTAGGCAATGGCCGTTAAATGCGTTAAATGCGTTCACTATTTTTGGTAAGACCGAATTTCTAACCCCTTAACGTTTCATCGAAGATTGCCATATTTGCCCCCACTCTCAGGTATAAAAAGACCTAAACTACCTCTCAAATAACATCTTTACCAACTACTATTAAATCAATTCCTACTAAATAACAATAATGCCTACGAGAAAAAGTATTAGTATCCCCAACATTGCTTGGGAGACGGCAGTCGATATCTTATTTCCACCAAACTTTGATGAGAAAAAGAAGTACTCTGCAGTGGTGTCTGCTCATCCAATTGGATCATGCAAAGAGCAAACATCAGGAAACGTCTATGGTAAAGCATTGGCAGAAGAAGGCTTCGTTGTTGTTGCTTTCGATGCTTCTTTCCAAGGTGCATCTGGAGGTAAGCCACGTTTTGTCGAAGACCCTGAATTTCGTGTCTCCGATTTCCGTTTTGTGCTTGATTATGTTCAGAAATTGCCATACGTAGATGCTGAGAAGATTGGAGTACTCGGTATTTGCGGTGGAGGTGGTTACGCAATTAACGCAGCTATGACAGATTATCGCTACAAGTGCTGTGTTGGTGTCACTGCTGTTAATTTTGGTCGCTTGACTCGCGAATCATTTAGCAATTATGATCCTGTAGGGTCTCTTGAAAAGATCGCCAAACAACGTACAGCAGAAGCACAGGGTGCGGATCGTTACGTGCTTGACCTACTTCCACCATCCGTTGAGCACGCCAAGAAATTGACTTCTGATATAGACATCACTGAAGCTACAGATTATTACAAGACTAGTCGCGGTCAACAACCTCACGGGTATACCAAGGGCTTATTTTCTTTCAACAGTGCTGCTTACACTTGGGATGCTTTCAATAAGGCGGAACTTATCTTGACTAAGCCTTTAATGGTTGTCTATGGTGATATACCCGGTGGATTCGGAGCTTATCGTGATGGACAAGAAATCTATGCACGTGCAGCATCGAAGGAAAAGCATAACGTTGTTCTCCCTGGTGTTTCCCATTACGACTTGTACGATAAACCTGAGGCAGTCAAGCTTGCTCTTGACAAGATTCTTCCTTTCCTTAAGCAACATCTTGCATAAGCCAATTTGATTAACAGTCTAAAAGTATTTATGATGAAAAGGACTCTCTTAATACAATGTAGTTAAATCTGCAACTGTAAGTGATTTAGACAATTCATGTACCTTGTGAGATGAATCAATATGCTGTGATACCAAACAATTTTCAGAAAGAGTACAAGGGATTTTGATGAAAAGTCCCAGAGTAACGGTTTTATGGACCATATGGGTACAGGGGAAAAGTGATACTGCTAGATACATCAATTCTGGTTTCCCCTAGTAAAAAGACATTAATATAAAATTACATTTTGCGGCCTCTTTGCACCAGAATACCACCAGAAAAATCGAAATTCTCGCCGAACCTACCCCAAAATAATCTTCTACTATTCCCACAGTTTGCTAATAGATTATTTTAAACTCTTATCAATACAAATTGCCAGAAAATTACCCAATCGAGCTTTAATCCATTAAAAACTTACTGATTTTCCACATTTGAAATGCAGAGACCCAGATCATAAATGCATTTTTTCGGGGTTTGCGCAGAGTGTACGCCCGCTAGCCAACGTGGTGTAAGTCAACATATACTTGGATCAGGGGCGAAACGCAAACTCCATGATTAAGACTCATGTTACATATACCAGAATAAGAGACGAAACCCAATCTTCGTGATCAAGATTCATAATGTTTTGACCTCAAATTCATGGCTGGCATTGGCACTGAATAGAGAAATCTCAGTGGCTACATTGAAGAAAAATTTGGTTGCAAATTCCTGAAAAAAGGGTGCCGCGGAACTGCTTGTATGCAGTCACTTAATTTACGAGCTTTCACTTAATGTTTTAGTCGCAAACGACCTCGTCTTAGATTACCTTTTAGATGATTTACCCCTATCTCAGGATTTTTATCTCTTACCTTATAACGTAAGTCTCAAACTAATGTTTCTTGATAAATGTCTGCTTTTCAACTTAAGGCTGTTATGATGCTATCTAATTTGTATTTAATCGTCAATCTCCCTAAAACCAGAAATTTCAAGTGCTTCCCTTGTCTGAATAAACCTATTTTTCTAGTTCATCCTTACGATTGTTATTATTGTGCTCTTTCTCTTTGGTCACAATGTCATCACCATATATGCTAAATTCGTCTTCAGACTTGGTAGTATTGACCATCCTGCCTATTCCAAATACTAGCTACATCTATACTACTACATATATGCCATTTTTCATTCTACGCTTTTTTGGAACTATAATAAACAAACACTGAATTGGACAACTATGTGATTTGTTGTGTATTACAATTATCAGCTTCCAGCAAATTTTTTTTAAAGTGAAGGAACATCGTAAGGTTATATGTGGATACGTGGCAATTGAAATAATTGGGCACTTACTTATCACATCAATATTTTTTTACTCTGCAGGATGCCTGTGAAAATGACAGATAACGAGGTCAGAGATGATGATACGTATGTCGTAATTATTCGTCTTCGTAATTCAGCAATTTAGTTCTCGCAAGCGTGTATATACGATGACACGCGCCTCTGTGCAAAAACATTCCTGGATAAGCTTCCTCTATAGCTGAATACAATGCTGCCTGTATGGCTAACATGGTCAATAGATAATAGTCCATAAATGGATGATTGAATACCCTGGTGAGGTTGGCAACCAGCATTTCAAGACTCACAACTATGTACATGCGCAGGACGTTTTTGTTGATGAAACAAGAGATGCAGATACGTATACCCCATATGTATATTCTTTGTTAGAATTGGACTCTTCTAATTAAAGGCGATGACGTGTTAGGAGGACTGTACGTTGTCTCATCATGGAAACATTTCAGCTTCCAATACATCACCGTGAAGAAATGTATCCTTAAATTCAACTAGTACAAGATCTAGGAGGATCGGTAAAGACTTTTACTCTACTAAAAGTACATTAAAACACCAATTATGATACCTGTTACAATGTCCACACAATGGATCTACTGTATAAATACAGAGATTGCGATTGTAAATCTGAACCATCATCTTTGTTATTATTCGAAAATATTCAAGAAATGAGGAGTGAATAATTGAATGAATCTCAGAATGATTATTTACTGGACGTGTTCTTAATCTTTTGAGATGGCTGTCTACTTTGGAATACCTTGGATTTGAAATTCTAAGCGTCGGCTTCCGTGGTGATCAATTTTGTCTTCTGATCTCTTCTGTAAGACAAATTTCGCTCAAATCGGAAGGTTCTCTATTCAATAACAAGCTATCCAATCTGGCATGGTACCTCCAAAACAATCAAACAATACTTCCTGGTTTATTTATTTATAGCTGGTTAGTTTCGAACCAGCATATGTTGCGTTAAATTATAAGCCATCTGTTTGCTCTTGAGACATATAGGGTAATTAGGCCGTGTGTGCCAAAACTATGCTACCAATCAACTACGTGTCACCTGGATCAGCATTTCCGAATCTTTATTATTGCCCTCATTGTATTGATTTTTTGACGGGGTCGAACAATCTCATTGTTATGTATATTTTGGCACTTTGCTTACAATGCCGATACATTGTTAGGATATGTCCTGATGAGAAACAAGTAAGAAAACCAATGTAGATGTTCTTGCAGGCAGCAGAATGCTGGTTACACTTTCACCGAAAAGGTTTTCTTTGGATCAATCCTCTTACTCTCACGCGCGCCTTCAAATGTTATGGAATTGATCATGAAGTCCTCCTTGTAAAATCTGCACGTAAATCTAACTTGAAAAACAATTCGGACTGCCCAGAGACTTTGTTTTGCTGAGTACATTCAACTTTGGTTAGATAGACTCCCGCAAGGTTGCTTGCTGCTCACATAAACAATGGTATTGTTTTGATCTACTTACATTGTCGATCAACATAAGCATTAGCAAGGTGACACGTTGCGGTTTGATCCTATCTAGGGAATCATCATCCTCAATACGATAGTAAGCCCTTTGTTCTTATATTCCACAAAAGGATAATGTCCTTACTGTATTGATTTTTTGAAAGGATCGACAATCTGATTGTAGTGCAACAAAAGAACAAGTTTTGTTTTTGAATTCCTGTTCAAGATTAATATTCCTTGGTGGTACAGTTTGGTTATACCATAAGTGGCAATCGCCTAATTTGAATACTGCAGGACAGTCTTCATCCATATCTGGCAAGATATTGTCCATTATTTAAAAGTGTGCATTTCCGCTTACAGAATTCATTGTAGGGATTTACAATACCTTTGAAGTAATTATCCAGATTTAATATGAAGCTGAAGTCTTTAGGACCTGAAATGGGATACTGAAAAGGGTTGAAAAGTTTAAATCAGGAAAGAACGATATTTTAAATGCAAATTATGTTTCTTTTAGCTTTTGTTTATGACGTTAGAGAATCCAAGCCAAAACTGGTCATTTGTTTTGGGAATTGGTGTCTTGTTTTCGTAGTATTTATTCTACTTCCTACAAATCAAGAATGAACGTATGGAATTTGTTACCTTATTTAAGTTACTTGTTCTGTTTTAGCTAATAATCGCTTCCATTTTAAGAAGTTGTATGTTGCTGGAATAGAACCGTGTTTGTCCAAATGGGAACTAGAGTAGCCATATTAAGAAAGTCATGAGTTGTCCCAATAAGTTAGATTAATATTTAACAATTTAAGATCCTCCTCCTTCAGTCTGATATTCTGTTCATTTGATACTTATTTAATCACCAACTATGTTAGCGAAAAGAGTATTAGGTAGCTTAGCAGTTTTGGTGAACACTGTTGTTGCCTTCACTGGTTGCGATTTGAATCCGAATTACCTTGATAAAGGTCTCAAGGTAGAATATTGGCAAAATGAAGAACGTGATGTTGGAGGAACTATAGGTTCGGACCCCACATATAAAAATCATGATGATTCAGTCTTTGAAGCCTATTTTGCCCTGATTAATAATAACGCGTCTGATTTTAGTGCTACTGGTATAACTAATCCTAACTATGAATATGCTCATGACGTCGATGATGATACGTTCTATGAAGTTTATGGTAATAGAATACTTATTTCCAGGTTAGTAATGAGATACACGGGATACTTATTAGCTGAACAATCAGGGGACTATGTTATAAATGTTGACGCTGTTAGTAATGCGTTTTCCTTTACCCTTGGTCCTGGTGCCATGGATTGTTGTGGTGATTCAAATAAGACTTACACCACCCTGACTTCAGAAATACACGCAGGAGATAGTATTTATGGATGGTTCCCAGGACTGGTTAGAACTTATACTTATACATTAGAGGCTGGGGTGTATTACCCTGTTAAAATGTTCTATTATAATGGATATACTGGAATTGCAAATCTTAACATTAGTATGGTATTCCCTGATGGAACGAATACAACGACAGATTTTCCTTTTTATGTCACCAACGGTGTCCAATATGCGTGTCCTATTCACACAACCACTATACCTTGGTCCAGTCCTTTCACCTCAACTTATACTACCACCGACTCTTCAGGAGAATTGATAGTTGTCGAAACACCAATACCTACCGTCACCACTACCACTCCGGGAGAGTATGTGGGTACCACGACCACATGTGATTCAGATGCTTGTCATGTCATCGTTACTGTTACTCTGACTCCATCATCAGCCGCGGAACCAACAACTACTGTCACCACCCCATGGACGGGTACCTTCACATCCACCTACACTACTACTGGTTCTTCAGAAGTCACAGTTGTCATTGAGACTCCCTCATCACACCCAAGTGATGTTGATACTCCAACTACCACCACTACCACCAGTACTGTTCCTGCAGGCTCATCAGTACCACCACCAACTACTACTTGTGACAGCAATAGTCTTACATGTACAGTTGAAACTTTTGTTCCATCACCATTATCATCTGAACCAGGTACCACCACCACTACCACCAGTACTGTTCCTGCAGGCTCATCAGTTCCACCACCAACTACTACTTGTGACAGCAATAGTCTTACATGTACAGTTGAAACTTTTGTTCCATCACCATTATCATCTGAACCAGGTACCACCACCACTACCACCAGTACTGTTCCTGCAGGCTCATCAGTTC